>JALJEV010000130.1:0-10863 GCA_026586105.1 Hylodesmum podocarpum | reverse complement strand
GAAGAAATTGACTACGAGAGTTGTAAAATCTCTCTAATATCCCTATGTCAACTAATCTCTATTTCTAGATAATGATGCCGTCGTGACTAGTAGAGTGTACCAAACCGCCGTGAACTAAAGTTCGACGGCTGCCTCGGATAAGCTCCTCTTGGTGTTTGTGATGTGATTGTCTATGTAATTTTGGTTTTCTTAGATGAAATGTATCTAGGAGTTTTCATTTGTATCGATTGTTTTAGATTAAGGATATATGCGTTGTTCCATGCTTGAATACCCTAGAGAGTTTAGCAAACTTGTGTGATTTCTCATATGTTCAAATGGTTTGAGTTCCACTCCTTGAAAATGCTTTGAAAAACTGTTATTTAAGCTGAAGTAATCGATTACTAACAAATGGTAATAGATTACCAACGATAACGTAGAGGAAAACAAAGTCCAGAAGCTATTTGGCTCATTGTGATCGATTACCATAAGGTAGTAGTCGATTTACCGCGATGAATCGATCATTAATATGTTGTAATCGATTACCATGCTCGAGAAACACCTGGAAATGCAATTTCTCTTGGTAATGTCGATATCACCAGTCATGATGCCATTACCACCGTAGGAATGATTAAAAGTTGCAAATGAGTTTTCTAACATCCCACTTGATTCCCACTCATTTCAATCCATTTTAAACTTCATGAAAGTCAATTTTTGAGGACTCAACGTCTTGAAATTAAATGCCCCAACGTTCAGAAAACATAGGCTCCAATTGTTTGAAATTTGGGTTCCAAATGTCAACAATTGTGGCTCATCTGATTCTATAAATGGGCTACTTTGAAAAACCAGAATACAAGTTTTTGAAAAGAAACAGATTTTTGCATATACTCTTGATACATTTGAAATACACTTTCGAAAAAGGCTTACACTTTCAAATCCTCTGCAAGAGAGTTTATCATCTTTCTTCAAGAGAAAGAACTTCAAGAGTTCTTGAAGAAAGTTTTAATGAAAAAGCAACTATATTCATTCTACGATTGGGTAGTATTCATCATGATTGATTGTGATCGACCACCTGGTGTGTTTTCTAAACTGATCTCTTTGTTTTATCTATTTGATTGTTGGGTTATTAATATGAGAGATCTCTTCGATAAGAAAAAGAGTCGAGAAGTTGTTTTTCAAAGGTTTGATCTCGTGTGCTAAGACGCTGAAGAACACCAAGGGTTAAAGAACCGCCTGGGGTGTTTTGATTTTACTTTTTGTGTTGCTTGTTGCAGTGAATGTAAAAGAACACAAAAAGGGATCATTTGATAAAGGGAAAACCAATCGCGAATTAATGTTGATCGGAATCGATATAGGCAATAATAACCAAGATAAATCACTCACAAGACTCTTCTTCTTCCTCTTACACTCATTACCATTTACCTTACATAATCGCTATTATCATTGTTAAATTCTGCAAGCTGTTTGGTAACCGAATTGCAATTAACTCAAGAATTAACTTGGTAATCAACTTAAATCGAAAGTAGATACAAACATTGTATAAACTCTAAAAATTGATTACAAACTTGATTTTGGATTATTCCTTTGTTATTTCTCACTGCATAAACTTGAATATACTCGTTCAATTAAAAGGAATTCAAAACTCACAAAAATAGGCCAAAGTGAACTGAATCTATTCACCTTCTCTAGATTCACCCATAGATCAAGACAAACCAAATATGAGGATTATAGGATCACTTTTATATCTACAAAGAAGTAGACTCGACATAATGTTCAGTTGTATGTGTTTGTGCAAGATTTCAATCGCACCTAAACAATCACATATGAATGTCATAAGAGAATTTTAAAATATCTCAAAGGAACTACAACCGTGGCTCAGGTATCCTAAAGGAACATCCCCTAACTGTCAAGTTTAGTGATGCAGATTTTGCTGGTGCAAAAATCAGACAGAAAAAACACAAGTGGAGTATGTCACTTGTTTGGAGAATGCTTAGTCTCTTGGTATAGCAAGAAACAAGCTCATGGTTGCTTTATCAACTACAGAGTATGTCATTGGCTGCAGTCACAGCTCAAACCATTTGGTCAAGCAACAACTTGAAGATTTTGACTAAAGCTGATCTACATCCCCTATCAAGTGTGACAACACAAGTGCCATTAGTATCACGAAGAACCCTATTCTTCACCTTAACAAAGCACATCGAGGTGAGACATCATTTCCATAAGCAGTAATTTTATGTCGAGGAAAGGAGATTGCAACGCAGTTTATTGATACGGTTAATCAACTCGGGCAGATATCTTCACAAACCTTTCGCTAAATGAGAGATTCTTCAAACTTAGAACCAATCTTGTATACTAAGCAGGGCTAACACCTCTTCGAACTTCCTAAGTATAGTAAGAATACTCATTCATAATGCTTTAACATGATATGAATTCATTGCCTCAATAGATATGACCAACACACTGCGTAATATGAAAATTGAAGTTGTTTTTATGATTACATTTCGCAGTAATCGACACACAACCGGTAATCGATTACCATGCCTCTAGTATTAGAAATTTTAAGATTATCTTCGCATGTAATCGGGACCACCTAATGGTAATCGATTACCGTCTTGGTAAGAATAGGTCCATCCTTTGATTACTCCTGTTAGCAATCGATTACCATACCATGGTAATCGATTACCTCTCAGAATCGATAGCTTATTTCACATGCAAATTCCCGGGCCTCGTGCCGGGAAATCCAAATCAAGATTCAACGAATCTAGACTAAAATTTGAAAGGTTTAATGAGGATTTCGATTTCAGAGTTCATTCTAATCAATTCCAAACCCTAGAACCCCTTTCTCTCTCTAAAATACACTCATTTCTCTCTAAGAAATCCCCTCTTCTTCATCCTCTTCAATCTCTTCATCAATGGCTGATCAAGGAAAAAGGGAAAAGAATTAAAGTGAGAGTCCCAAAGCATGTTCAGTTGAAGAAATGTATGCTTCTAAAAGGGGAGACCATCCTCTAAACGAAAGAATCCCACTCAACCCAAGAACTACAACCCCCCATTCATCCATGGTTCACCTCAAGGCTCAAGAAAAACGCTTCTATGGCAAGTATGCAAGCAAAGAACTAGTTCCCGCAAAGATTTTAGATCTTCAATGGCTGCAGGTGGAAGGATTCACCTTTCCTCCTTGTTCGACAACAAAATCTCGAAAAGTTTGCTGTCTCATGGTTGGCATATACCCCCGATCTGGGCGGTATTCTACTCCAACCTTCGATCGACGACACCGTAAAATGCTTGTGTGGTCTGGTAAAGGCAAACTTATTGTTTTTAATCGTGATTTATTCTTTCAAACTGTTGGATTCAAAAATGAGGGTATTAGACCCACATTTGAAGTAAGAAAGAGAAGGAATCCATCTTCATAAAGACTTTATATGAGTTCTTTGAGAAATCCCCAAATATGGGAGGCGAAAAGACTTCTAGGAAAGAGCATAGGAAGAAAATTACATATAACATTGGTCAAAAAATTTGAACAACGATGATGTACTTCATTACACTATATGTTGGATTTTTGGCTGCGCAGGAGCCAATCATGCTCGACTTATGAAAAGAGATATGGTGATAATTTTCGCTCCGAAAAATGGGATTGATTGATTGGGCATATGTTGTAATGGACAACATGCTCCAAGGCAAAGAAATTCATGGATAATAAGTGCCCCTACTCTTTGTTCATTTCACGTCTTCTTGAGCACTTTCAAGTTGATGTCACAAATGAGCAAGGCGTAAAGACATCCACATCATAGGTGAAGAACATTAAAAAATGATGAGATTGGTAACAGACCGATCTTGGATGGATACAAGGAGATGCATCTCAACCACATCCGATGATGATAATGATGATTCAGTCGGGGCAGGAATACATTCCCAAGTCACGTCAGTCCGTTGTCATCGATAGATTGGACGAGATTGAGAAACGCATAAGAAGTAGATGAAGCAAACGAAGAGCGCTTTCCAAGAGCTCAAGGAAATGATTGAGTCTCTTCATGCTCGCTTTGGATACTATGTAGTATTCCCCTTCCTATGATTCCCTTTTGCTTATCGATATACCAACAGGGAGAATCATCATAAATCATAGGCTATCCAGATAGGGGGAGCAATAGAAATAGAAATTCGTGGTGTTTTTCTAAACTCTGCTTTGGTTCGTTTTTTTTAGTTATTTTTTGTTATGAAACAATTTGGATTTTGGAATTATGGTTTATTTATAAATCTCGCAATACTTTCAAATACCTTGGTCATTTATCTATGAATTGAATTGAATCCGACATTTATGGTCTTATGAAATTTAATAATTGTATATGATAATCGCTTTTTGATACATTATACTATGTATGGTGAATCTCTCGCAATACACTCTGTATTTGGATATTTATATCAATTGGTGAGGACTCGGAAGACCAACACATACCATAAAACCTCATTTAAAACCATTGGTTGATATTTGGTATCAAAACCAAAAAGGAGATTGTTGGAACTAAAGCTTGATGAGGCTTTGATAGTCTCTCTTGGTGTTTTTGATTTTGATGTTTATGTAATTTGGTTTCTTAGATGGAATGTATCTAGGGAGTTTTTCATATGTATTGATTGTTTAGAATAGGAATGTATGTGTTGTTCTTTGTTTGAAAGTACATCGCATTGCTGCATACTGAAATAGACATCAAGACGATATACATCGACGATAGACATCCAGGCGATAGACATCGGACGATAGATATCGATTTATAGATATCGACGATAGACGACCTCCTCTATTGATATCGACAATCGACGATACACTTGATGATAGATATCGATCCAGGACGATATACATCGACGATGATTTCAAAGTTTACTCGTTCCGTCCCGAAAGAATTGCATCGTCGACTACGAAGTAAAAAACGAGGCGAAAGTAACTCCAACATTTCAAAATCTAAGAGTTACAAAAATCTTCCAAGATGGAGTAATAGATTACCATAAGCTGTGTCGATTACCACGAGCCGATGTCGATTACCATAAAGGTCGATTACCATCTTGAAAACTCACCCGAATTGCAAATCTCTCGGAGTAATCGATTAGCTGTAATCGACACACCGCAGAAGAATGTTTAAAAGTTGCACAAATGATTTTCTAACATCCCACTTATTACCAATCAATCTTTCCATATCAATTTTACTCCAACGCTCAATTTTTTGATGCTCAATCGGTTCAATTTGAGGCTCCTCCAACGCTTCCGATTTTGGGGATCAAATTGTCAACAATTGAGGCTCCATCTTACTCTATAAAAGGAGGCTATTTTGAAAACAAAATATAGATTTGAGAACAGAGATTTTTGTATATACTCTTTGAAAGACTTGAAATCCATTTTTCAAAAAAGCTACACACTTTCAAATCCTCTCTAAAGAGAGTTTATCTTTTTCTTCAAGAGAAATCATAAAAAGAACTTCAAGAAGTTCTTGAAAGAGTATTGAGAAAAGGCAACTATATTCATTTTACTTGATTGGGTGGTATTCACTGTTATTGATTGTGATCTAATCTACACTCCAGGTGTTTTCTAAACTGATCTTTTGTTTGTAAATTTGATTGTTGGGTTATTACCTAGAGTAGGTCTCTCTGGATAGAGTAAGAGTTTGAGAAATGTTTTCTCAAAGGTTTGATCTTGGGTGTGCCAAGGTCGGTGAAGAGCAGTTCTTTGGGTTAAAGAAGCTGGTTTTGGAGTGTCTTGATTTCGTTTTTGTGTTGCTTGTTGCGAGTGAATGTAAAGAACACAAAAGTGGATCATTTGATAGTGGAAAACCAATTGCAACAGCGTTGTTGGATTGACCTTGGATGTAAGCCGGTTAGGTGAACCAATAAATCAGCATTGCACTCTTCTTCTTCCTTACACTCATTACCATTTACCTTTCATTGTTGTTATAACCGATTATTTGCTGCAACTTGTTTGGTAAGCCGACTTGGTAATAACTCATCAATTAACTTGGTAATTAACTAAAACTGAAAGAGTAGATACACATCATCATATAAACGAAAAATTGATTACAAACTTGTTATTGATAATTCCTTGATATTTCTCACACATAAAATTGAATATACTACGTTTGAATCAAAAGGAATTAGTAATGTACGAAAAATAGGCCAAAGTGAACTAGACTCATTCACCCCCATCTAGATTCACTCTCAAAGTGGACCATCACGAGCTCACAAGGTTTGTGATCAAAGAATATCGTGTATTGAGCGTAAATGGTCGGGCGCAAATAATACTTAACCCTTTCACTAAGCAGAAGTGAAAAAACTCGCTTGTTACTGGTAAATCGGACGTAGTCTTGTATAGACGACCAGTATAAAATACTTGTGTATTTGTTTCACTAAGTTTTTGACTAACGAGGATAATCAAACTATAACGTCTCGTTCATTAAAAACAATCTTTGAAGATTAAGATTATTTAAAATTACGAACATATTTAAACCCACAAACGAAAGGAAAAATTTTTTTAACTCAATTCAACCCCCTTCTTGTGTTTTATCTTTTACAGTTTGGTATCGAACTACAGGCCTCAGGGTTGAGCTTTACAATCGCTGAGGAAAAGATCCTAAACGGAGTCATGGACCTTCATTTCTTAATGTCTGGGTCATCCCATGAACAAGCCACCAATATTCTCTTGTGTTAATAGGAGCCTTGAGAGTACATGAGGTACTTTGTAAAGAGACAAGATCAAAGTTCAAGAACCCGCTAACTCTTCCGCGTCCTGTCAATAACACGCGCCGGGAGGAAACTCCTAAGAAAAGAAGAAGCAAAGGATTAGACACAAAGTTCTCGAAAGCACACCACCGAATCATCTGGCCTCGATGGATTATGTCCGAGATGATGACATTTCTCCTCATGACCGGGACGCTTTAAGAAGATGATGATGAAAAAGGGAGAGGTCAACGCTTTTTTAAGAAGAAAAAGAGCGACGCCCCGGAAAATCTTAAGTAAGGAGTGAGAGCTCAGAAGTTATCTCGTTAATAATTAAAAATCCGGATACATGAGATCGAGAAAGTTGTCCAAGATTAAAGAAAAGATAAAATCTCACAAAGACAAGTAGGAAGAGTCTAGACTTGGGAAGACCTTTGATAGCGAAAGCTCAGGAGGAATCTGCATCAAATAGTTAAGAAATCGCAAAATATCCGTTCCCATGGCTTTCGGAGACACTGCCTCATCGTAGGTAATTGAATCTAAAACTTCTTCATCCTCTTCATTCGAAGTTCCGAGTCAATCAAGAAATTTCATACGATACACTTTTGGCTAACTCACATTTTATTGCCGAGCAATACAAAGTATGCAAAGCCAAGTCAAAACAAACTTTGGAAGAAAATGCTACTTTGAGAACTAAAAATGAGTTACCGTAAAAGAAGCTTATCAGATGAAAAATCATCTCCCTCTGAAATCGAAGGATAATTTTATTTCTCAAATCGAAAGATTGAAGAAAGAAATGAATCCTTACTCAAAGACTTAACAAAGTTCAATAAGGATCTTCTCGCGCTAGAAAATATTTTAAAATACGTTAAGTCTCCATCCGAGCAAGAGTGGGACTTGGTTATGTTGAAGAGTCGTTAAAAAGAAAAACAATTTTGTTCCGTAAAATCTATTTCGTAAAGAAGAAAAAAAAATTACAATAAGGTTCCAAATAATATAGAAAAGATAAAGAACCTTAAACAAAAAGAAATCTTCTTTCACTAACAAAGAAGGACCAAAGATTTGGGTACATTAAAAGTCACTTATTATTCCTATATGCAGACATCCTTAATAGAAAAGAGAGGACTTCAAGCTGGTACCTGGACAAAGGTGCTCACGACACATGATTTTAGAGACATCGCTCTATGTTCCAAGATCTCGGATCAAGTAAAGGGTCTGTATCATATTTTCTGAAAAGGTAAAATCTTAGGCATTGGGACCGTTGGTAAGACACCTAATCCTCTTATACAAAATGTCTTATGTTAAAGTGCCCCAACTTCAATCTACTTAGCATAAGTCAATTTTGTGACAAAGGATATGAAGTAGCTTTTAACTCGATGAATGTATAGTAAAAAACAAAGACAAATCCATTCTTTTTGTCGGGAAAAGAATAATAACCTTTATGAGGTTTGTCTTTCGACCTTAGTAATCGAATGTGACATGTTTGATTTTAGCGGACGATTTAACGAGGATATTTGACACAAAGCTTGGACATTTAAGTCTCAAATATATTTCAAAATTTCTAAAAAGAATCTTGTAAAAGGTTTGCTAAAAAATATCTTGAAATCAATCGTTTTCAGGTGAATCTTGTCAAGACCTTAGGGAAACAATTCAAAGCTTCTTTTTAAATTAAAAAATGTTGTTTCCACGACAAGACCGCCGTAATCCCATATTGATCTCTTTTGGACCTACTGATAAAAGTCTTGGAGGAAAGAGATATGGATTTGTAATTGTGGATGATTATACTAGATTCATGGGTATATTTCCTAGCACAAAAACACGAAATAATTCAATGTTTTTGAAATATTCTTGGTAAACGTGTTCAAAAAAAGAAAAGGAATATGTATTTAAGGTCTCAGCAGAGCGATCATGGAACAGAATTTGAAAATTGAGTTCAATGCCTTTTGTTTTGAAAAATGGTATCTTTCACAAATTTTCATCTCCAAAAACTCCTCACAAAATGGAGTCGCTGAAAGCAAGAAAATCGTATCAGTATACAAGAATGGCTAGGAATTTTGTTGCATGAAAGCTCTCTTCCAAAATATTATTTGGGAAGAAGTACTAAGCCATTTGCTATATTCAAAACAGAATACCGATAAGCACTAATATCAAATAAGACTCCATATGAACTATGGAAAGGAAGCACTCCAACGCTTACTTCCATCTTTTGATGTGAATGTTTCATCTTAAACACCTAAAGATCAACTTCTTGGCAAGTTTGATTCAAAAGTGGTGAAGTGATTTTACTTGGATATTCCAATACGCCTAAGACCTATGAGTATTTAACTCTAAGACGCGAGTTGTAAAGGAATCAATTCATGTAAAATTCCAAGATAACTCGAAAAAGCCGATAGAAATATCACCTAGAAAATTTATTTGATAATTTACAGATTAACCTTTTCTAGTCAAAAATCAAGTTCAAATGATCAACCTGGATCAAATGCAAGAACGACACAAGAGCGGACGATAGAAGTGACAGACGAACCCTCTTCTTCCGATGCTCACCAACATGATGATCAAGTCTCACTGTAAGAATGTGGAAGTTTGCCTCAAACCACGCGGGAAGATCTTATCATTGGAGATAGACATCAAGGTGTTCGCTAAACAAGATCAAGACTAAAAGTTAATCGTCTAAGCATGCCTATGTCAAATAAGGGGAGCCCAAGAATATTGAGGAAGCTCTACAAGATAATGATCTGGATTTTAGCTATGGAAGAAGAGCTAAACCGAGTTTACTGAAATGATGTTTGGACTTTGGTAGAAAAACCAGAAGCAAAAGCATCATTGGAGCGAGATGGGTGTTCGAAATAAACTTGATGAAGACGGGAAAGTGGTAAGAAACAAAGCAAGATTAGTAGCTCAAGGCTATAATCAACAGGAAAGTATAGATTTCACTGAAACTTTCGCTCCTGTAGCTAGATTAGAAGCCATTAGAATTTTACTTGCCTTTGCTGCTCATAAGAATATCATCCTATATCAAATGGACGTAAAAAGTGCTTTTCTAAATGGTTTTATTGAAGAGGAAGTATATGTAAAACAACCTCCTGGATTTGAGAGTTCATCTCAACTCAGATCATGTTTTTAAGCTAAAGAAAGCACTATATGGTCTTAAAAAGCTCCTCGAGTTTGGTACGAAAGACTGAGTTCCTTTCTTCTTCAAAATGGTTTTTCAAGAGGGAAGGTTGATACTACTCTCTTCAAGAAAAGTGTTTCAAAAGACTTTATTATTGTCCAAATATATGTAGATGATATAGTCTTTGGAGCAACTAACGAATCCTTGTGCAAGGATTTTTCTAAGTTAATGCAGGATGAGTTCGAGATGAGCATGATGGGAGAACTGAAGTTTTTCCTAGGACTTCAAATCAAACAGACTAAACAAGGCATATACATTCATCAACAGAAGTATACTAAGGAACTTCTAAAGAAATTCAAAATGGAAAATGCCAAACCAATGAAAACTCCCATGCATTCGTCTGGAGCCAGTCTCAACAAAGACGAATCAGGTAAGACCGTTGATCAGACGGTATACAGAGGTATGATTGGATCTCTTCTCTATCTCACTGCTAGTAGACCTGACATTATGTTTAGTGTCTGTCTATGTGCACGTTTTCAATCTGATCCTAGAGAATCACATTTACAAGCTGTTAAATGCATTTTAAGATATCTTATTGGAACCACTAATCTCTCTATTTTTATAAGAAAAGTAGTGATTTCAATCTAAGTGGTTATTGTGATGCTCGATTATGCTGGAGATAAAGTGGAGAGAAAAAGCACAAGTGGTGGATGTCAATTTCTTGGTTCATCACTAATCTCTTGGTCAAGCAAGAAGCAAAACTCCATTGCACTCTCAACCACTGAAGCAGAATATATTGCTGCGGCTGGGTGTTGCTCACAACTACTTTGGGTAAAACATCAACTTGAGGATTACTCCAGGTTTGAAACTCAAATACCAGTATTTTGTGATAACACAAGTGCAATTAATCTCAAGACAAAAATCCTATTCAACATTCAAAAACCAAACATATTGAAATTAAATTTCATTTTATAAGAGATTATGTTCAAAAAGGTATATTCGATTGATACTGGTCGCACTCGCACAAATTTTTACAATCAATATGCGAGATACTAGGAATGACTCCTAGGTCGTCTCTC
>JALJEV010000124.1:0-17076 GCA_026586105.1 Hylodesmum podocarpum | reverse complement strand
GCAAAGGCTACTCGTGAACGGAAATTCGAGGAGGTTGACAACTCCACGAGATTTCGGTCTGGAGCATGCGAAGCCTTTGCATCTCGGTTTCTGACACGCACGGTCTAGTAGAGCGGAAATTCAATATAAGTCAAACGATTCATAAACGAAGGAAATGGTGAGTTGTCCCGAAGCAATCCATCTATCGAGAAGTATGCAAGGAGATCACCGAAGAAAATGGAATAGATTGGCCAATATAACATTCCCAACATATCAGAGTTGGTTCTAGAGTTCTATGCAAAACGACAAGTGGAGATAAATAAGAACTCTATGCATCTTACGTCCGGGGAAAGCAAATCTCATTTTCACCTCGAAGCCATCAAATGATTATCGCTGATCCCTTTTTCTCGATGCAAGGGATTGTGCCTTTCAGTATAGAGCATCACGCAAAGCCGACCCAAGCAAGGTGGATGAGTTGTTGTGTGAAGGAAAAGGAGCTTGGAAGGACAGTGAATGGCGCAACAATGGTGTTAGGCATGTGAAGTCTTCATCACTATGTCTCAAAGCAAAAATGTGGTGGGCTTTCATTTCTGGAATCTTATTGCCAATCCAGCACAAGTCTTCTATCACAAAGAAGAGGGTTTGGTGCTTATACACTATAATGAATGGTGAGTATCTTAATGTTGGCTTAACTATAGCTAATGAGATTCATGCACTGACTTGCAAAAACAGGGTCTCGTTTTATGCGGGCATCATTACACACAAATGTGTATTGATGTTGGAGTATCATGTGAGGGTTTAATCCTTATGAGGCCGAGGGGCAACATTGGATGTGAAGTTCACCAAAGGAGAAGCCGATTACACGAGCCACACACCAAGCACCTTCCACTTCTAAAGCCACAACAAGTTCAAAAGGAAAAGCTCCTATGGCAGCAACCCCATCTAGTACTGCAGATTCAAAATAAGATAAGATATTGAGGCATTTGAGGGTAGTTCAAGGAAACATTCATAGGGTTCATGAATCTACAAGGGCTTGCATTGCACTTGGAACCCTTTTCAGAATCATGGGCATCCCAAATGAATCCGCCTCGTGGAAAAGTCAATTTGCCACTTCAAGCATTCAACAAAGAGAGATGATTGAAGACTTGATGAGGTTTGAAGAATTTTCTCGAGAATTAGACAGCTAAGCACCTAACGAGGACAAGATGAAGATGATGAAGAAGTTGATGGTGGGGCGAATGAAGAAGTAGAGAGTGATGAGAAGAAGATGACGATACACGGGATGAGGCTTAGTGATTTTATTTAGTAATACACTTTTGGTTAATGTAGTATAACTAGACCATTTTACTGCTATTTTAATGTTAATTGATCAAGTTATTGTAGTTCCTTTGACTATTATTTTACTATTAATTGACTTTCATGTTAGTTCATTTTGACCATTGTGAAATTTTAATCATTGTACACCTTTGTTGAAAACATGGAAATTGGCACTTGGTGCGAATTCCTCCAATATCATGGCTAGTCTTCAACAGCAGTGTTCTTATACTTTTTGTTTGAATTATTGATTGATGATTGTTTAGAGTACACCCCTGTTTTGTTGCACCATATTATGAAGGTTGATTTCATTGATATAACATTGTCTCTCGTAGTTCAAAAAATAAATTATGCACATTTTGGCACTTAGGTTCAGCTCAAGGTTCTATGACAAAGTTGCATGTTTCTCAAATGTTTGAAGAGATGTTGTATGAGAATTCTAGCATGACAATTTTCTAGGTTGTGACATGATTAATGAATTTAGCAATGTTATCACAATGATTAATCCTGGATAGTCAATTAGGCCTCCAACATAATTCATTCTTGAGTGTTTTACCATCTCAAGTATTGTTCTAGAACTTGCTTTAGCTCTTGATCAAAATTGCATACATTTAGATTTGGACACAAATGATAAAGGCAATTTTCTTTCTTGTAGCCTTGAGCCAAATAGGCTAACCTTTAAATTTTCCATTGCTAGCCCCTTTTGAACTGAATCAACCACTTTCTTTCTTGGATACTTAAGCTCATTACAAGCCTAAATAAGTGAAAAACCAATTGTCCCGCCATTGGAACTTTAAGAGTATTGGTTTCTTTACTTAGAGGATAAGTTCAAGATTAAGTTTGGGGTTGAAATTTTGGGGTGCATGTGTAGTTGACTTGAGGACAAGTCAAAATTTCAAGTTTGGGGTTGTTGTTATGTGGTTCACCTAATACAGGGTGGGTATTGGTGTAATTTTGTGAATAATATATAGTGTAGTATAATTGCATTTCCTCTCTTTTTTTCATGCATACCATGCAAAATTTTTATTTTTCTTCATGTGTTGGCAATTAGTGAGACCACTTAAGAAAAGCAAAGTGCAAAAATAAAGAGAAAAACAAGAAATTGAAAAAAGAAAGAAAAAGGAAGAAGAAAAGAACAAGATGACAAAAGTTACAAGAAATGATGTGTAAAAAAAGAAAAAGCAAAAAATCGAAGGAAAGAAAATAGCAAAACTTATAAGAAAGCAAAAAGAAAGAAAAAGAAGCAGAAGAAAATGCAGTTTTAAGAGTAAAAGAAATAAAGGAAGAAAAAGAAAATAAAGTTGGTCTCATTACTTGTTTGTTTTTACTTATTGTTAGTCTCCTGCTTTTTAATCTTTCATCCTTCATCATTAGTCCATGCATATCATATAGGTTATATCTTTTACTCTTTAAGTTCTTGTGGATATTTAGCCGATTACCTTTTCTTTTAACCCACCTTACCTGCAAGCCCATTACAACCTTTGAAAAGACCTTTTGAGTGTCCAATTTCTACTTGAAGGCGTGGAGATTTTTAGAGTCATTGCAAGCCTATGGTAACATACCTTCTGATTAGTAACATTGAGAGAAACACAAGCCTAAACACTTGAGAGATTGAGTGTAAACACTTAACCGGAGAGGACTGTTTGATGTTGCTAAAGTACATTTTTTTCATGCCAATCTAGAGTTGATTGCTTATGCTTGATGAATTGTGCAATTCTTGAGAACGTTTTGAGCTCATGTTCAAATTTCATAGATAAATTGAGTTGGCTTAAGGAGTTAAGAATTGCATAATGCATTTTCAGTGGCTGTTGAGCTAAATGATTATATCATGCTTATTGACCTTTGTAATGATGGAATCTATGTTTGCTTGAGGACAAGCAAAGCTTTAAGTTTGGGGTTGTGATAAGTGATAGATTATACATGTTTTCCTAGGTGTTTTCAGTCCATTTCCATCCATTTTCACTAGGTTTAGTTGTAGTTTAAACAAGAAAACATTGAAAATATTATGTTTGTTTAGTGTTAGTCTTTGATTTAGTGTTTTGTTAGTTTGATAAGATTTTCTTGTGTTTTTAAGTCATTTTATCCTCTTTTCTGTTAATTATAGGTTGATTGAAGAGGAGATAGAAGCTTGGAAGGAAAGCCCATGAATTTAAGATGAAGACTTGGAGTGCAAGCCATCAAGAAGAAGAGAAATGGAAGCTCAAGTCAAGAAATCAAGGCAGGAAATCACGCCCAGGCGCAAATTCATCCTTCCTTGCTGTCAAAACGCGCCTAGGCGCATGCTGGGGCGCAAATGGGACTTCCTTGCTGCCAAAACGCGCCTAGACGCATGCTGGGGCGCAAATTCATCCTCCCTCTCTGCCCAAACGCGCCTAGGCAAATGGGTTAAGTGGAGGGCGCAATTCTTCACCTATATAAGGGTTTTTGGGCGCGAAATGAGGGATATATTTCATAATTCAGTTTTGTTAGTTCCTTCCTCTACACGCTTCTTGCGATCTCTCTCTTCTCCACCTTCGTTCTCAATCCTCCACCATCAAACCTAGAGATTTCTGAGCTTGTGAGCTTGTGGAAGCAAGAATCAAGCAATTATGGAGTCTCTCTTGTGTTTGATTTCTTTTTCTCTTCTTTCTTTTCTCATTTCCATGCTAGGCTAGATTTCTAGGTTAGGGATGGGGATTTTGATTCCAGAACTCTTGTAACGGATTTCTATGTTAATTCAAGTGTAATTTCAGTTAATTGATTGATCTCTTCCTGCTTATTGCTAATTCTTGAGGTTTAATTCATGAAGTTCAAGTAGTGATAGGGATATTAATGTTTGGACTGAATTGAACTGTTCCTTGAGTGTTTGTATCTCGTTTCAATTATGCAATTGGAAGATTGATAGTTGAATTAGGAAAGGAAGTGTATCACTATAGTTATGCATGAGTCTAGGGATAGAACTTGCATGCTATGAGATATTGTGAATTCATCTGTTTCGCTTATTGATTGCACTTATGTTTTCACCTAAGGAATTAGGGATTATATTAGTCATTCAAAGGGACTAAAGACCTAGGAATAGGATTAGTCTTCGGTATCACGAATTCTAGTCTCCAATTGATTGATCCTTATTGAATTGACATAGGAAATAGTTACTTGAGGGAAGGAATTGAATGAACCTATTCCCTAACTTCATTCAGTATCTTTGGAACCTAAACATTTACTGCTTTTCCTTATTTGTTTACAGTAGATTGCTTACTTTTACATAATTGCCTATTTTTACACAAAATGCTTAATTCATTGATTCATCCTAATAGCAAAGCATGTTGAGTATTCGATACTTCATCAACTAGTCTCTGTGGTTCGACAACCTTAACTCACTTTTTCTAAACTTGTAACGACCGGTACACTTGCCGAAGTGTGACTAGAATAAAAGACAACAACAGCTCCAGCAATACCCGCTCTAAGAACGGTATGTCCGACAGGTGCAGCTCGTCCACCGGTTGTTCGGGCAGTAGCATCTCCGGTTATACTACATACAGTAGTAGTTTCTGTAGGGGTAGCATCCCCGACAGCAACAACTCCGGCTGTGCCAACTCTAGCAACAGTATCTCTGACAGGTGCATCTCGTCCACCGGCAGGTTTTGCATTTGCATCTCCGGTAGTACTATTTGCAGTAGTAGTTTCTGTGGGGGTAGCATCCCTGACGGCGACAGCTCCTACAGTGCCCGCTCTAACAACGGTATCTCCGACAGGTGCAGCTCGACCACCGGCAGCTCGAGCAATAGCATCCCCGGTTGTACTACCTGTAGTAGTAGTTTCTGTAGGGGTAGCATCCCCGACGGCGACAGCTCTGGCACTGCCCGCTCTAACAACGGTATCTCCGACAGGTGCAGCTCGTCCACCGACAATTCGGGCTGTAGCATCTCCGGTTGTACTACCTGCAACAATAGTGTCTGTAGGGGTAACATCCCGACAGCGACAACTCCGGCAGTACCAGCTCTAGCAGCGGTATCTCCGACATATGCAGCTCGTCCACCGGCAGTTTGGGCAGTAGCATCTCTGGTTGTACTACCTGTAGCAGTAGTTTTTGTAGGGGTAGCATCCGTGACAACGAGAACTCCGGCAGTACCAGCTCTAGCAGCGGTATCTCCTACAAGTGCAGCTCGTCCACCGGCAGCTATTGTAGTTGCATCTCCAGTAGTACTATTTGCAGTCAGAGTTTCTGTGGGGGCAGCATCCCCGACGGAGAAAGCTCCTGCAGTGCCCGCTCTAACAGCAGTATCTCCTGTTAGTCCCTATGTGTGAATCTAGAGGGGGGGTGAATAGATTCTAGTTCCACTATAGCCCAATTTTCGCGAGTTTCTAATTCCTTTTAATTCAATCAAAACTATTCTTGATTACCTATCAATAGTTGAGACAGATAAGCGAGAAATATCAAAGATACACAGTGGAAATACCAAAAGGAAAAATCAGAAACACGTTAGTAATCAATATACAGCGTAATCAATATCAGTATCTAACTGTTCTAGTTTTAGTCAATTACCGAATAAATTGCAGAAGATAAACCATGATAACAGCAATGTAAGGTAAACGGTAAAGAGAATAAGAGAGAAGAAGAGTGCACAGTGATTTATACTGGTTCGGCCCACTGCCTACATCCAGTCCCAACCCAACAACTGTTGCGATCGGTTTTCCACTATCAAATGATCCATTTTGTGTTCTTTTACATTCACTCTGCAACAAGCAACACAAAAACAAAATCAAAACACCCAAAAACCTGTCCTTTAACCCAAAGAACAGTTCTTCCCTGACCTGGGAACACCCAAGATCAAACCTTTGAGAAAACACTTCTCAAGGACCTTTACTCTATCCAGAGAGACCTCTCTCCTAGAGTAACAACCCAGAAACCAAAAGGTAAACAAAAGATCAGTTTAGAAAACACCTGGAGTGTAGATCTGATCACAAAAGAAAACACTATGAATGCCACCCAGTCAGAGAAAAGATCAAGATTGCCTTTTCTTTTAGAAAACTTGATGAACTCTTGAAGTTCTTTATGGGTTTCTTGGAAAATATGATGAACTCAGTTTAGAGAGAATTTTGAAAGTGTATGAACTTCTTTAAAACTTATGTTCCAAGAGCTTATGTTAATTTTTGAGAAAAGAGTATTTATAGGTTCAATTAAAAACACAATTTGGGCAACTTAATGATTTTCTGATAGGGGTAATCGACTACCAGAAGCTGGTAATCGATTAAACCAGTGAGCAAAGGTTTCCAGGGTGATTTTTGGTCATGGTAATCGATTAACCCGAGGGGGTAATCGATTACTCCAGTGACAAATGAATTCCCACACTCTGTTACCTACTGTTGGTAGTTGATTACCTGCTGTTGGTAGTTAACTACCTATTGTTGGTAATCTATTACCTCAGTTGGTTACCAAAGACATTTTCAAAATATTTTAGAGAGGGAAATCATACATTAGACACATGAGAAATCACACTAGATTGCCAAGCTCTCCAGCGTATTCAACCAAAGAACAACCACATACATGCCTAAACTAAACAATCAATACATAGGAAACTCCTAATTACATTTCATCTAAGAAAACCAAAATTACATAATCATCAAAAGCAAAACACCAAGAGAGACTCCAAAGCATCTTCAAGCTTTAAGTCCAACATCTCTGACAGGTGCAGCTCGTCCACCGGCAGTTCGGGCAGTAGCATCTCCGGTTGTACTACCTGCAGTAGTAGTTTCTATAGGGGTAGCATCCCCGACAACGACAACTCCGGTAGTGACCGCTCTAGCAGCAGTATCTCTGACAGGTGCAGCTCGTCCACCGGCTGCTTTTGCAGTTGCATCTCCGGTAGTACTATTTGCAATAGTAGTTTCTATGGGTGTAGCATCCCCGACAGCGATAGCTCCTGCTGTGCCCGCTCTAACAGCGGTATCTCGGACAGGGGCAGCTCGAGTAGTAGCATCTACGGTTGTACTACCTGCAGTAGGGGTAGCATCCTCGACAGCGACAGCTCCGGCAGTGCCCGCTCTAACAATGGTATCTCCGACAGGTGGAGCTCGTCCACCGATAGTTCGGGCAGTAGCATCTCCGGTTGTACTACCTGCCGTAGTAGTTTTTGTAGGAGTAGCATCCCCGACGGCGACAGCTTTGGTAGTGCCCGCTCTAACAACGATATCTCCGACAGGTGCAGCTCGTCCACTGGCAGTTCGGGCAGTAGCATCTTTAGTTGTACTACCTGCAGCAATAGTGTCTGTAGGGGTAACATCCCCAACAGCGACAACTCCGGCAGTACCAGCTCTAGCAGTGGTCTCTCTAACATGTGCAGCTCGTCCACCGGCAGTTTGGGCAGTAGCATCTCCGGTTGTACTACCTGCAATAATAGTGTCTATAGGGGTGGCATCCCCGACATCGACAACTCCGGTAGTGCCGCTCTAGCAGCTGTATCTCCGACAGGTGCAGCTCGTCCACCGGCTTCTTTTTCAGTTGCATCTCCGGTTTTAATATTTGCAGTAGTAATTTCTATGCGTGTAGCATCCTCGACAGCGAAAGCTCTTACATTGCCGGCTCTAACAGCGGTATCTCGAACAGGTGCAGCTCCGTTAGTAGCATCTCCGGTTGTACTACTTGCAGTAGTAGTTTCTGTAACGGTAGCATCCCCGACGGCGACAGCTCCGGCAGTGCCCACTCTAACAACGGTGCCTCCGACAGGTGGAGCTCGTCCACTGACAGTTCGGGCAGTAGCATCTCCGGTTGTACTACCTGTAGTAGTAGTGTACGCCGGTGTAGCATCCCAGCAACGACAACTCGTGAGTGCCAGCTCTAACGACGGTATCTCAAACCACGGAGGCTTCGGCTCAGTCCACGGCGGCTTTTGCAGTTGCATCTCCGGTAGTACTATTTTAAGTTGTAGTTTCTATGGGTGTAGCATCCCCGACAGCGAGGGCTCCTTCAGTGCCCGCTCTAACAGCGGTATCTCGGGAAGGTGCAGCTCGACCACCGGCAGCTCGGGTAGTAGCATCTCCGGTAGTACTATTTGCAGTAGGAGTTTCTGTGGGCGTAGCATCCCTGACGGCGACAGCTCCTGCAGTGCCCGCTCTAACAACGATATCTCCGACAGGTGCAGCTAGTCCAACGGCAATTCAGGCAGTAGCATATCCGGTTGTACTCCCTGCAGCAGTAGTGGTTGTAGGGGCAACATCCCAGAACGGCGAGAACCGGCGATACCGGCTCCAGCTAGCGACGGTATCTCAGAAACGGTGCGGCTCGTCCACGTGCGACTATTGCGGTTGCATCTCCCGGTAGTACTATTTGCGTAGTAGTTTACGTGGGGGTAGCATCCCCACGCCGACGGCTCTGCGGTGCACCTCTAACAGCGGTATCTCCGATAGGTGCAGCTCGACCACCGGCAGCTCGGGCAGTAGCATCACCGGTTGTACTCCCTGCAGCAGTAGTGTCTGTTGGGGTAACATCCCCGACAGCGAGAACTCCGGCAATACCAGCTCTAGCAGCGGTATCTCCGACAGGTGCAGCTCTTCCACCGGGAGCTATTGCAGTTGCATCTCAGGTAGTACTATTTGCAGTAGTAGTTTCTATGGGTGTAGCATCCTCGACAGCGATAGCTCCTAAAGTGCCGGCTCTAACAGTGGTATCTCGAACAGGTGCAGCTCTGGTAGTAGCATCTCCGGTTGTACTACCTGCAGTAGTAGTTTCTATAAGGGTAGCATCCCCGACGGCGACAGCTTCGGCAGTGCCCGCTCTAACAACGGTGTCTCAAGCCAGGTGGGCTCGTCCACCAACGATTCGGGCGGTGATCTCGGTTGTACTACTGCGGCGGTAGTGTCCGTAGGGGTAACATCCCCGACGGCAGAACTCCGGCAATACCAGCTCTAGCGGCGGTATCTCGACGGGTGCGGCTCGTCCAATCGGGTGCTATTGCGAAGTTGCATCTCGAGGTAGTACTATTTGAAGTAGTGGTTTATTGGGGTAGCATCCCACAGCTCGACAGCTCTGTAGTGCCCGCTCTAACGGTATCTCCGACGGTGCGGCTCGACCACCCAGCGGCTCGTGCGGTATAGCATCTCCGGTTATCTGCGCAGCGAGTAGTTTCTAGGGGTAGCATCCGACGGCGAATGCCAACTCCGTGACACCGGCTATAGTGCGGCGGTATCTCCCAGCCAGTGCGGCTCGTCCACCGGCAGTTTGGGCAGTAGCATCTCCGGTTGTACTGCCTGCAATAGTAGTGTTGGGGTGCATTTTTACATCGACAACTCCGTGCGATGCTCGCTCTAGCGGTATCTCCGACAGTCTGCGGCTCGACCACCTATTCGAGGCAATAGCATCTCCGGTTGTACTACCTGCCGTAGTAGTTTCTGCAGGGGTAGAATTCCCGACGACGACAACTATGGTAGTGCTCGCTCTATCAACGGTATCTCCGACAGGTGCAGCTCGTCCACTGGCAGTTCGGGCAGTAGCATATCCGGTTGTACTCCCTGCAGCAGTAGTGTCTGTAGGGGTAACATCCCCAACAACGACAACTCCGGCAGTACTAGGTCTAACAGTGGTATCTTCGACAGGTGCAGCTCGTCCACCGGCAGCTATTGCAGTTGTATCTCCAGTTGTACTATTTGTAGTAGGAGTTTCTGTGGGGGAAGCATCCCCGACGGCGACACCTCCTTGAGTGCCTGCTCTAACAACGATATCTCTGACAGGTGAAGTTCGTCCACCGGTAGTTCGGGCAGTAGCATCTTCGGTTGTACTACCTGCAGCAGTAGTGTCTGTAGGGGTAACATCCCCGACAGTGAGAACTTCGGCAGTACCAGCTCTAGCAGCGGTATCTCTGACAGGTGCAGCTCGTCCACCGGTAGCTATTGCAGTTGCTGTAACATCCCAAAAATTTAAATATAGTTTAAGAGAGGTTTTTTTGTAACATTCAAGAAATTTAAAAATAATTAAAAAATTATGAATTTTTGAAATTACTGTAGTAAAATCTTGTAGCCGATCGCCACACCGTACCGCCATCTTCAGTTGTGACCGCCACATCAGCCAGACATACCACCACACCAGTATCATTGCCATATCGTAAGTCATCATCTTAGCCGCTGCCAGAAATCTATGTAGCTGCCGAAATTCTACGTAATTGCTGAAAATACTTTAGTGCACCGCCTTAGAAAGGTTATAAATAGGGCTTAGAGGTTTCAAATGAAGATACAACCCAAAGAATACTCTTACATTCTCTCAAACTATCTTCTCTACAAAAAAAACCTTTCTATACTTTCTCCACCTTAGGAAGAAATCTCTCCAACCAAGGAAGGAGCACGTAAGTAGAGGAAGAATATAGGAAGCTAGGAGAAACCAGTAAGGGGACCTTTCCTTATCCTTCTTTTCTATCCTTTGTTTTGTTGGTACTTTCATTATCTTTCTTTGGTTTCTTGGTGTTTCTTTTCTTCATCTTTCTTACACTACTTTCAATTCTTTAAGATTGTGTTTTCTTTACCCTTTGAATGATTATTTTGAAGTTGTTTTCCTCTTTCAACTATTTCTCTGAACACCATGACTACTTTCTAGTAATATTGTTGTTTGATGATTGGTTTTGTGCTTGATATACAATCACTTGGTTAGTTGGATGTGAGTAAGTGGTGACATGCATGATTGCATGAAATTGGTGATGGACTTGAATTGTTTAATGACCGATTGGAAATGCCTAGTGGAGAGGCAATATTCTAAGATTGCTTGGTGAATGGGTAATGCTTAGAATGAGGTGAGATAAAGATGACCTGGTGGAAAGGTCAATATTTAAAATATGATGAAGGTCATTA
This sequence comes from Hylodesmum podocarpum, assembly GCA_026586105.1. NCBI lineage: Eukaryota > Viridiplantae > Streptophyta > Magnoliopsida > Fabales > Fabaceae > Hylodesmum > Hylodesmum podocarpum. The sequence goes on along the minus strand of JALJEV010000124.1, from coordinate 5,973 downwards.
TACAATTCAAGGTCCTAGAACATGTTGCATTGTGACTGGATAGTAGTAGACCAAGTCCGTAAGTCACGGATTCCCGTCTGAGTGAGTGGAATGCCGTGGACTGGGGGGTTCTCTTGGTGGGGAAATTGCCCTGCTCATGATGATCACATGTTGCGGGGGAGGTCCTGCCGGACACTGAGGGAACTCGACAAATTACGGAGTGTCTACCTCTGGTGGGTTTGATTGAGGGTGAGAATCAGATGCCCCAGGCTATTTTCAGTGGAGGGCGCCACATTGCATTTTGAGTGAAGAGTGAAAATGCATGGTGAAGGTGCATGCATCATGTAGGCTTAAGAGCATACATTAGTAATGGTGTGTTTGATTAAATGAAATTCATGCCTGAATCATTGATTGTGATTAATGGTTTGTTTGATTTGGTTGTTGATTGCCTTACTATGTGATTGATATTTTGATGATCATGGATATGTATGAAAGTATTATTCTAAAAATGATAATTTCGATGAAATTTCTAAATTTATAAAAGAAAAGGTTTTCCTTGAACTACAATCAATTTTTTTATAGTTATGGTTAAGGAAAGCTCACCCTTGCACTTTGTGTTTTTAACACCTGTGATGATCTCGAACAACGTTCGGGGGAGCAGATTTGTAGGGTTAAGAAGTTGTCACTGGTTGTTGCTACTATCTTGTGTGAAGGTGCTTGCTATGTTTTGCGTGTAGAAGTGTTGGATAGATGTTCTAAGGTAGTAGAAAGGTAGTTATGTAAAATAATAAAAGGACAAAGTTATGAAATCTATTTGTAATGAACTTTAAATCTTATGTAATGAAAGTGTTGTTTCCTAAATCTCTCTTTTATTTACTATATCATTAACCACTTTAAATTACTAATTAAAATATAAGTAATTTTAGTAAATAAAAGGGGGGTGTTACATTAGTGGTATCAGAGCAGGTCGAACCAGTTCGACTTGTGAGTTATGTGTCTGCTATGTTTTTGTTGTGTGAATGATTGTGTGTTTTGTGTGCTTGTTTGATTATTTGGTGTGTTTACTTGATTGCTTCTTGGTTCAATCAATGAAAAATTAGTTTTAGGGTTAGTGACATGGCTTAGGATTAGATAGGAATAGAAAGTAGTGGTTGAAAGAAGTTATAGAATTGTAGTTAAAGCCCTATAAGTTCTTACCTAAGTTTTTGATAAGCAGAGTAGGCTAAGAAGAAAAACGAAGAGTTTAGGAAAGGGAGTTGTTGTTGAACTTATAAAGGATGTTCCTACCAACTAAGACTAAAGATTTAAGGAGAAAATTACCCTTTTAAGAGTATTTTCCATAAAAGAGAACTCCCTTAGAAGAGAAAAAGATAGAAATTTTTAGAACTAAGATTAATATATGAAGTTCTCCTTAAAAAGTAGAAAATCAAATAAAGAGGTCGAAAGTGAATCCTAAATGAAGCCAATTTTAGGAAATGATCCCTTCAAAGGAGAAGTCGTACTAAGGATTAGAAAAACCTAAGAATATCACCAAAAGTTAAAAGACCTTAAGATAACTTTATTGGAAATGATTAGTAACTACCTAGCTCTTATCCTAATACAAACCTTTTGACAATACTAAGATGCATTTAGAAGATATACTAGGATGATACAATAATGGTTGATGCATTTTGATGGTTAAAGAAACCTTAGAGAAGCTAGAAGGATTTAAAATCAGAGAAAGGAACTAGTATTTTTAAGGAAGAAAGAGTTTAGTTAAAGGAGGAATAAGTACTAACCCAAGGAGGAATTAAACTTGATACGCTTAGAAAGATTACCTAATGTTAAAGGATTAACCACCTTGACTTGAGAAGACTAAGTTTTGTATAGCATGACCAATAGTTTTAAAGAGGCACCAACAATATCAACTAGGGGAATCAAAGGTTGAAGGAAGAATATTCACCCTTGATGGAGTTAAGGCCTCCAATACCAATAATCTAGTACAAGGTACATGCTCCATACATGGAATTCTTTTACCTAGATATTTGACTCTGGTGCCACTCATTCCCTTATATCGTTTGATTGTGCTAAAAGGTTACAACTTCCACTATTTTTCTAGACATTGATTTAATAATAACTACCTCTACCCATAAGTTTGTTACAACCACCCATATCCGTTTAAATTGTCCTATAAAACTAAGTAACAAAACCTTCATAGTTAACCTAGTTTGCCTACCTTTAAACCAAATTCATATTATCCTTGGAATGGACTAGTTATCTTCCAACTATGTCCTGATAGACTGTTTTAATAAAACCTTAATTTTTTTTTTCGAATCTTAAGAAAGAAAGGATATTGAGATATTTTCTACCAACAAAGTGAAATAGGACATGAAGAAAACACAATTAGGTATATATGATCCTTTCTAACCTTGAAGTAGAATGAAAGGTCACCTTCGATAATATACCTATAGTAAAGGATTTCTCTGAAGTATTCTCTAAAGAGGTAAACCAACTACCATCTACAAGGAAAATCAAAATTTTGATAGACCTACCCGAGACTGGACCAATTTCTATTGCGCCCTAATGGATGTCACCCTTAGAACTAGCAGAGCTAAAGAAACAAATAGAAGAACTATTGAAGAAACAGTTTATTAGACCTAGTGTATCACCTTGGGGAGCACCCGTACTCCTAGTAAAGAAGAAAGACGGAACTATGAGACTATGTGTAGATTATAGACAACTAAATAAGGTAACCATTAAGAATAAGTACCCCTTACCAAGGATAGATGATCTTATGGACCAACTAGTAGGAGCTTGTGTATTTAGCAAGATTGATCTAAGGTCTGGATACCAGCAAATAAGGGTACAAGCTGAAGATATCCCTAAAACGACCTTTAGTACCAGATATGGACACTATGAGTACATGGTCATGCCCTTTGGTGTAACTAATGCACCCGCAGTATTTATGGATTACATGAATAGGATATTCCAACCATATTTGGATCAATTTGTGGTAGTTTTTATAGATGATATTTTGGTATAGTCAAGAACCAAAGAGGAACATGCTAAACATCTTAGAGTGATATTACAAATCTTGAAAGATCAACAGTTATATGCGAAATTGTCCAAATGAGAATTTTGGTTAGAAGAAGTCAGTTTCCTAGGACACGTAATATCACAAGGAGGATTTGCAGTAGATCCACATAAGGTAAACGTAGTTCTAAAATGGGAAAGACCAAAAGATGTGACAGAAATAAAGCATTTTCTAGGATTAGCTGGATATTATAGAAGATTTATAAAAGATTTCTCTAAGATAGCCTTGCCTCTCACAACCTCAACTAGAAAAGGCCAAGCTTTTGTATGGAATAATGACTGTGAACAAAGTTTCCAAACCCTTAAAAAAAAACTAACTACTGCTCCTGTTTTGACCTTACCAAACTCCAACTAAATCATTTGAGGTTTATTGTGATGCCTCTAAACTAGGTTTAGGAGGAGTGCTAATGCAAGAAGGAAAAGTGGTAGATTATGCATCAAGACAACTAAAAAACCATGAAAGGAACTACCCAACCCATGACCTAGAACTAGCTGCAGTAGTATTTACGCTTAAAATATGGTGACACTATCTTTTTGGAACAAGATTTGAGGTATTTAGTGATCACAAAAGCCTTAAATATTTATTTAGCCAAAAGGAGTTAAACATGAGACAAAGAAGGTGGATGGAATTTCTAAAAGATTATGATTTTGATCTTAAGTACCACCCAGGCAAAGCAAATGTAGTAGCTGATGCATTAAGTAGGAAAACCATAACAATGTCAAATTTAATGGTCAAAGAGATGGATTTAATAGAGCAATTTAGGAACTTCAACCTTGCGTGTGAATTTACTCCTGTTAGTATGAAGTTAGTAGCCTTAAGAATAACTAAAGAATTTATGAATGAAATAAGATAGAAATAATAAAATCCTTAAGAATCTAATAGGAGCCATAAGGAAAAAGAGTAAGAGTATGAACTTATATACCAACCAAGAGAAGTTGATTTTAAAAATTAAGAAAAGAGAAATCTTAGTGAAAATAAATGAGGAGTATTTATAAGTGGGAAAAGAGGAAATCATAGTCCCGCATATAAGGATAGTAAGGTTGAGGGTAACAGATAGATTTCAAAACATAAGGTAAAATTATAAGAGGAAGTAGTTGAAAGTAAAGAAACTTTGGGAGTTGGAAAAATAGAATAGAAGAATAGGATATGTAACAAGAATGGAAATTTCGAGGACGAAATTTTTTAAAAAGGAGGGGAGTATTGTAACATCCCAAAAACGTTCGGGGGAGCAGATTTGCAGGGTTAAGAAGTTGTCACTGGTTGTTGCTACTATCTTGTGTGAAGGTGCTTGCTATGTTTTGCGTGTAGAAGTGTTGGATAGATGTTCTAAGGTAGTAGAAAGGTAGTTATGTAAAATAATAAAAGGACAAAGTTATGAAATCTATTTGTAATGAACTTTAAATCTTATGTAATGAAAGTGTTGTTTCCTAAATCTCTCTTTTATTTACTATATCATTAACCACTTTAAATTACTAATTAAAATATAAGTAATTTTAGTAAATAAAAGGGGGGTGTTACAGTTGCATCTCCAGTAGTACTATTTGCAGTAGTAGTTTCTGTGGGGGTAGCATCCCCGACGGTGACAGCTCCTGCAATGCCCGCTCTAACAGCGGTATCTCTGATAGGTGCAGCTCGTCCACCGACAGCTCGGGCAGTAGCATCTCCGGTAGTACTCCTTGCAGCAGTAGTTTCTGTAGGGGTAGTATCCCCGACAGCGACACCTTCTGCAGTGCCCGCTCTAACAGCGGTATCTCGGGCAGGTGCAGCTCGACCACCGACAGCTCGTGTAGTAGCATCTCCTGTTGTACTACCTGCAGTAGTAGTTTCGGTAGGGGTAGCATCCTCGACGGCAACAACTCCGGTAGTGCCCGCTCTAACAACGGTATCTCCGACAGGTGGAGCTCGTCCACCGACAGTTCGGGCAGTGGCATCTCTGGTTGTACTACCTGCAGTAGTAGTTTCTTTTGGGGTAGCATCCCCGAGGACGACAGCTATGGCAATGCCCGCTCTAACAATGGTATCTCCTACAGGTGCAGCTCGTCCACCGTTAGTTCGGGCAGTAGCATCTCCGGTTGTACTTCCTGCAGCAGTAGTGTCTTTAAGGGTAAAGTCCCCGACAATGACAACTCCGGCAGTACCAGCTCTAGCAACTGTATCTCCGTCAGGTGCAGCTCGTCCACAGGCAGTTCGGGCAGTAGCATCTCCGGTTATACTACCTGCAGCAGTAGTTGATGTAGGAACATCTAGGAGAGTTACTAGAAGCATGCAAAGAAAGCTAGAGGAAGAGGTGGGAAAACTTCAAGACCATGAAGCTAGCATAGGACTTGTCATGTGTAATACAATTGTAAATTCTTTTGAACATGATACCTTGTAATAGCTTTAGGGAATACTTGGGCTAAAGCCCGTGGGTTTTCATAGGCCAAAGGCCTCGGGTTCCATAGATCCTACACATGCCACTCATTCCTAGTCAAGACACACAAGATTTTAAAAAGCGGCTAAAATCATTTTTTGGTTTCAAAAACTTGTATGGACTTGAAACACTTCTTAACAAGGAAGGAACCTTTGATTAATCCTTAGGATCCATGCCAAGGCTTAATCAAAGATCTCCACCCTTGATTAAGAGAGGTTTAGGATTGATGACACGGCTAATCACATGGGCCACAAGGGGGGGACAAACCCATGTGCACCCATGTGAAGGCCATGTGAAGCCATGTGCTTCCTAACAACCAAGTAACCACTTGGGTTACTTGGCTTGCAAGGGAGCCCCACGGATTGGTGCAGCCCTAACGGTGGTTAGGGGCTCCCAACCATGGTTAGGCTTGCTTGGAGCCCAAGCCTATAAATACCCCACGGCAACATGATGTAAAGAACTTTTTGATGAATGAAAATAGCTTCTAGCTTTGAGAGTTGAATCTCTTGTT
>JALJEV010000111.1:3000000-3165612 GCA_026586105.1 Hylodesmum podocarpum | reverse complement strand
CGTCTGCGGCGGCTCGAACATTAGCATCTTCGGCGGTACACACGGTGGTAGTTCCAGCCAGGGCTAGCGTCACCGACGGACTTTTCCGTGCGGTGTCGCTGGCCGGAACATCGACACGTGCCATCGTCCAGGAAGCGGCAGAACGATGTAGCATCTTCGGTTGTACTACCCGATGTTAGTAGTTTGTAGCATCCCCGGCGACGCGACTCCGGCTTGATGCCGCTCGGCGGTATATATCGGCAGTGCGGCTTCGTCGAGCAATCGAGCGATAGCATCTTTAGTAGTAGTACTGTAACGATAAAGTGCAGCAGGGGTAGCATCCACCAGCAGTGACTCGGCGGTGCCAGCTCCCGACATCGGTATCTACTACGGGTGCGGCTCGTCCGCAGGGCTCGAACAAGAACATCTTCGCAGTAGTACCGTAGCAATAGTTTACGTAGGGGGTAGCATCCCCGACAGCCGACGCTTGTCCGGCAGCGCCCCGCTCCACACGGTATCTACGACAGTATACTCGTCTAGCCGCACCTCGAACATTATCATCTTCGATAAATACTACTGCAGAGTATTTTTTTGGAGGGGTAGCATCCCCCGACAATGGCAGCTTCGGCTATGCTCTCGACGGCGGTATATCCGACAGTGCGGCTTCGTCCGGAGCGGCTCGAACGATAACATCTTCGCAGTAGTACCTGTAGCAATAGTTTTTGTAGGGGTAGCATCGATCCCGATGACAACTCCCCGATTGCCGCTCCGGCGGTATCTCCGACAGTGCGGCTCAAATCCGGGCAAGAACATTAAGATCTTCAATAATACTACATGCGGTGGTAGTTTTACGTAGTGGTAGCATCCACAAGACAACAAATAGAAACGGTAGTCCACACTCCGGGCGATATATCCGACGGTGCAGCTCGTCCGGGAGCAGCTCGAACAATATCATCTTGATGAAGTACTACTTGGTAGAAGTTTCGATGAGGTAGCATCCCAATGGCAAACTCCCGCATTGCCAGCTCATGGCGGTATCTCCAGTTGAAGCTCGTCCGCGGCCTCGAACATTAGCATCTTGATGGTACTACTTGGCGTAGTAGTTTACGCTGCAGGTAGCATCCCCGGCAAGCGACAAATCGACGGTCCCGCAATGACCGATATGTCAAGACGGTGCGGCTCGTCCAACGGCCGGCTCGAACAGTATCATCTTGATGAAGTACTACACCAGTAGTAGAAGTTTCGATGAGGGTAGCATCCCCAACAAAAACTCGGCAGTGTCCGCTCCACAACAGCGGTATCTCAGAGCGAGTGCGGCTCATCCCGGAAAGCGGCTCGGGACATTAGCATCTTCGCAAGATTACCCGCTCGTAGTAGTTTCGTAGGGCAAGTAGCGTCCCGACGGCATCCGGCGATGTCACTCTCCAAACGGAATATCGACACGTGCGGCTCGTCGAGAGGCAACTTGAACAGTAGCATCTTGATGTACTACCCGTTAGTAGTTTACGTAGGGTAGCATCCCCGCCGATAAAGAACAGCGGTGCCGCTCGACGACATTATATCGACACGTGCGGCTCGTCCGAGCGAGTCGAATGATAACATCTTCGATAAGTACTCATAGCAATAGTTTATGTAGGGGTAGCATCCCCGACAGCGACAGCTCCGGCAGTGTCCGCTCCAGCAGCGGTATCTACGACAGGTACAGCTCGTCCAGCGGCAGCTCGAACATCAGCATCTTCAGTAGTGCGACCTGCAGTAGTAGTTTCTGTAGGGGTAGCATCCCCGACATCGACAAATCCGATAGTCCCGGCTCAATGATATATCAAGACAGTGCGGCTCGTCCAGCGGCAGCTCGAACAGTAGCATCTTCAGTAGTTGATAGAGGACTATCCCCTCAAGAAGAACCTCCTCCAAGGAGACTCACTAGGAGCATGCTCAAGAAGCTTGAAGAGGAGTTGGAGAAGCTCACTGCCCATCTTGTTTGTGGGCATACTTTGAATTTCTTTTACTTGTGTTTAGTGCAAGGCTTAAAGGTACAAATTATAGAATGATTTGCATTAAGGTTCACCTTAGAATTTCAAGTAAATTTGAGTTTAAGTGAAATTCTAAAGTGAGCTCATGTGTTTAAGGTTAAGTAGACTTCTACTTAAGTGGTGATCCATGTCTCCACTTAAGGAGAAGCCTCAACCCTTGATCAAGCCATCCTAATCAAGGGACTAGATCAAGGATTGATGACATGTCACTTGGAAAGTGACATGTAACTAACCTAGCTCTTCATTAATTAGTTTGTTACCTTAGGCTAGTTAGTTAGGAATCGGTTAGGTTTAGTTAGCTTGGGTTAAGTTTAGTTTAGCTTGCTACCCAAGCTAAACCGTGGGCTATATAATCCCCATCATAAACTTGTAACACACTTTTGGATCATTGAATAAAACTTAGAGTTTTGAGAGATAAGTCTCTTGTCTTGCTTAGCAAGGTTTCTTGGATCTTATCAATGGATTCCACCATCCATTGTGGCGGTTCTCCCTAGGCTCATTGGCTTGCCATGGCGCCACCCACTTCCATTTCCTCACCCCCTCACCGTTTTTCTTTCTCGGTCTTCCCCACCATTGAAGCTTGACCGAAGCTTCCTTTGTTTTTGGGTTGAAGTTGCTTATCTTGAAGAAGCTAGAGAGGGCAACACAAGGACTCTTTGGAATCTTCTCTAAGGAGGCCTATATCAAGTGGTATCAGAGCTTGTTGTCTTCTTCAATGGGTTATCTTCAACCGGTTAGTAATGGGTTTTCCCAAACTCTATAGTTTTCCATAGTGTTTTTCATGTTCCATGTCTTCTTTCAATAGCCTAGTCTTTGTTTCTTTGAGTTGTTTCAATTTTGTTCGGTTAGTTCTTGTCTAAGCATGTTTTTCTTCATTTTTCTTCTTCAAACCGTGGGTTTCCATGGTTAGGCATGCTTATCTTGAAGTTTTACTCATAGTTACTTTAGCTTCTATGACAAGATTCTTTGTTCTAGAGTAACTTTCTTTGTAAGCTTCTTTGTTTGATTTGTTTTCTTGTAGTTTTGTTTAGTCCTTTGTGTTTTCTTTTCCAAAACCATGAGTATGATGTATGTGCTGCACCATTGTTGAGTGGGTTTCATGTTTTACATGGGTTCCATGAGATAAGAGAAGCTTCTAGTGTAAGTTTCACATGAACATGCATTTAGTTAGCTTCTAGAGCACTCTTTAAGGTCCAATTTGTGTAGAACCTTGTGATTTGTCTTTTGGGTTTTAGAAATTGAACTTGGAGGTTGCTCTTCTTCATTATTGGTTTCGGTCCAGCCATACATAGTGTGTAGAATACAAAATCAAAACAAAGAAAAGAAACAAGTGAGAAAAACAAAAGAAAAAGAAGTAGTGATGAAAAGTGAAGTGTATGGGTCCAAAAAGAGTAGAAATTGATTAAGGACCATACAAAAGCAAAACCAAAAGAACCAAAATAGCAAGATAAAAATTTGAAAGGTGAAAAGAATTGGCAATTAGACACACCCTTGGACTTAGTTTTGAGCACACATCACCCAAGTTGAATTTCTAGTACCTTGTTTTTGGACTTGAGTGTGTAGTGATTTTTGGGTGTAATTTTCACTTGAGTTTTTACTGCACTTGCTGGAAATTGATAATGCTATGACTATATGGACCTTATTTTGCATTTGGTTTGATTATTCAATGGTTGCATAATCATAGAATTAAGGTTCATTTTCGGTCTCTAATCGGATTCCTAGAAATCCGTCGCTAAATCTTGGTGTAAATTCGGTGGCTAACTTGAATTTGTGTGTGTTTGAACATTTTGTTTCTCATACTCTTAGTCTCGGTTTGGACTTGTTTTTCCCTGCAAATTCATGTTCCTTTGCTGTCCATATATGTGCCATTGTCTCATCAAAGTTTACTCCAAATTTGATTAGCCTTTCTTTCATTTTGAGCCTATTTTTGCTTGTCTTTCTTGGACTCCTAGTTTTGTCTTTGAGTATTTGTCTCTTTGGACTTCTTAAGCCTAGCTAGGGTGTTGTTCCTCTTTCACATTGGCTTGGTAGGAACTTGATAATTGATTTGAGAATAATTTCTAAGTGAGAACCAAGAGATAGAGAGGAAAAAGGCAAGAGAGTTTCATTAGAGAAAAAGCCACTAAGTGTGAAACACGAGTTGATTGAGTGGATACACTTAGAGAGTGGTGAGATTCTTTATTTCCTATTATATTTCTTGTACACTAACCTTTTCTTGCAGCGATGGCTAGTTCTCCTAGTGTTGGCAATGATTTGTCACCCAAAACTCTCAAAATGATGGATGTGTTGATGAGTAGATTGAATACCACCCTTGATGAGAGAATTGGGCTGATTGAAAGGAGATTGGAGATTGAGAGGAGGCATAATGGAGAGAATAGTAGGAATAGAGGTGAAAGGAGAGAATACCATAGAGAAAGTGAAAGAAGTGATAGAGATTATTATGACTTTAAGAGGGAAATGAGAGAAGAAAAACAAAGAAGGTTGTTAGAAGAAAATGAAAGGAATTATGATGAGTATTGGAGAAGGGAAAAAGAGAGAATGATAAAGGAATTGAGAGAAAAAGAATTGAGAGCAAGAGAAATTAAAGAATGGGAGTTGATAGAAAAACAAATGAAGGAGAAAAATGATTCTCTACATGCTTATACTAACCTTTCATTTGAATTTTTTGATTCTTATTTGGAGGACATTATAGGTATGGTTCCAAAGGATGACTACCAAGAGGAAATTGACAATCTCTTGTGTGAAGATGTAGAAAGGAATGCACTTAAATCTCTTTATGAGGATGCTTGTGGTCATCTTTATAAAGTTCCTTTTGATTTGACTCCTAGTGAAGAGTTGTGCATAAAAGAGCCTTGGCACAAATATTGTAAAGAAAAGGAAATGCCTATAGAATTTGAACTACCTTTTAAAAAAATTTCCTTATCAATTACTACTCCTTTTACTTTTATTAAGAATGATATTCCATACCATACTTTAGAATCTTATGGCATTGAGCCTTGGAAGATCCTTGAATTTGGTAATTTGGAATTCTTAATTGTGCCTATTAACCATTATTTTCATGATGTTGAATTCTTTCCTAGGTTGTTGGAAGAGGTTAAGAAGGAGGGCACACCACAAAGTTCCACACTTAGCGAAGGAATGTCGGATAAGAAGCAAGTGTCTACACAAATGGGGAAAGGAGTAAAAACTCCTAATAGTTTCGGTTATATCCCAAATGAGTATTCAAAATTTTCCTTTCATTCTTTAATTGATATTTTTGATATTGAGAAAAAATACATGTTGTTTTCCTATGATTTAGAAGTGAGTGAAATTTGTAATTTGCTCAAACTAGATGCTAGAATTAAGTTGAATAGGTGTAGACTTATAGATTTTCAAATGTTTTTACCACCATGCACTCACTATAAAATGCAAGCATACCAACATAATAAATCACTTCCATCAAATGCTATAAAGAATGATTTATCCATTGTTAATGATGACATTGTGATATTTGATCCCGGTGGTTATTTGTTTGCAGGTAAAGAGGACTTTATTTAGGAGCAAGAGTCCGTTGAGGAAATTCCTTAAATGACATGAGTCTAAAAGGACCCAAACCTTTTTTAACTTGATCTACCTAGTGATTTGTTGGATGAAAACTTTCAATGTTAATGACTTGTCTTTGTTTAATGTAGGTGAAGATCAAGACAACTTGGGGACAAGTTGCAATTAAGAAGGAGGGTTTGATGTAGGCACATCTAAGGAAAATCACTCACCTAGAAGAAATACTAGAAGCTCCAAGTTAACTTAGCTTAGGATTTGATTTTTGTAATTGAAGTGTAAATAATTTTGATGGCCTTGTAAGTTTTCGGCCAAAAGTGTACTTTTCTTTTAAGTGTTTGCTTAATGTTGTGCTTAAAAGGCTAGTAAGCTTAAAGAGTGAAGCTTAATAGGAGTGGATGAATTTAAATTCAAGTTCATATTAAATTCACATTTGAAAATTAAATTTAATTTGATTTAAATCTGAATTTCAAATTGTGAATCCAAGTGGATTTGGTTCAAATAGATTTTCACTTGGATTAGGATCCATGCCTAATCCAAGAGCAAATCTCAACCCTTGATTAGATGCACTCATCCAATGGATGAGAATCAAGTGGAAAGTGACATGTAACCTTTGAGAGTGACATGTAACCTTTGAAAGTGACATGAAACCCTCTTGAAAGTGACATGTACTTGAACCTTTGAACTTGTGGCTCTTATTCATTGACTTATAGAGTACTCTAATGTTGTCTAGCTTCCTCTTCAAGTCTTCCTAAGTCTATAAAAGCCCAAAAACGAAATTTGTAAAGAACTTTTGATCATTTGAATAAAAACTTTGAGTTTTTGAGAGATAAGTCTCTTGTCTTCCTTAGGAAGGTTTCTTGAATCTTATCAATGGATCCTCATCTCCATTGTGGCGGTTCCTCCTAGGCTTATTGGCCATGCCATGGCGCCTTTCTAAACCATTTCTCACCCCCTTCCATTTTTCCTTTTCGGTTTCTCTTGCATCCATTGTTGACTTGACCGAAAGCTTCACTTGAAGTTTGAGTTTGGAGATAGTTGAAGAAGCTAGATTGGAAATTTACAAAGACTCTTTAGAGAATCTCTAAGGAGGCCTCTATCAAGAGGTGAGCTAAAGAGGGAGTATCTAGCTAGGAAGAGTATGTTCCTATGTTTGCCTACACCATTAGTTTTGAGCACTAACATGGTAGGCAAGCAAGAGGAACTTGAGTCATTGTTAATGGAGTTTGATGTTGTCTTTCCTAAGGAGATTCCCCAAGGCCTTCCCCCACTTAGAGGGATTGAGCATCAAATATACTTAGTATCGGGAGCACCCTTACCCAACCGACCTACATATAGGAGTTCTCCTCAAGAGACTCATGAAATGCAAAGGCAAGTAGAAGACTTGATGAGTAAGGGTTGGGTCAAGGAGAGCTTGTCTCCTTGTGCTTCACCGGTTATCTTAGTGCCTAAGAAGGAGGGGACTTAGAGGATGTGTATCGATTGTAGAGCCATTAACAATATAACTATAAGGTATAGATATCAAATCCCTAGGCTAGATGACTTGCTTGATGAGCTACATGGAGCTAAGATATTTTCCAAAGTTGATCTTAAAAGTGGCTATCACCAAATTAGGATGAAAGAAGGTGATGAGTGGAAGACCACTTTTAAGACCAAGTTTGGACTATATGAGTGGCTTGTCATGCCCTTTGGCTTATCAAATGCACCTAGCACTTTTATGAGATTAATGAATCATGTGTTAAGAGAGTTTCTAGGAAAATTTGTTGTGGTATATTTTGATGATATCTTAATTTATAGCAAATCTTTCTTAGAACATCTAACACACTTGAAGCTTGTTTTGAAAGTGCTTAGGGAACGACATTTGTATGCCAACAAAGAGAAGTGCACAAAGAAGTTCCAAAAGTTCAAAAGAAAAAAATACCAAATCATTAACGGAACGGAAAGAAAGGGATTCGAACCCTCGGTACAAAAATTTGTACAACGGATTAGCATGTCACCAATCAAGTTATATTCCTCGGTTTTGTGGTGAGTGAGCAAGGTGTGCAAGTGGGCGAAAGCAAGATCAAGGCCATCCAAGAGTGGCCGAGACCCACCAATGCAAGGGAAGTAAGATCATTTCATGATTTAGCTAGTTTTTATAGGAGGTTTGTTAAGGATTTTAGTACTATTGCTTCACCTCTTAATGAGCTAGTTAAAAAGGATTTTACTTTTATTTGGGGTCAAGCTCAAGAGCATGCTTTCAATCTACTTAAGGATAAGCTTACACATGCACCTATTATTGTTTTACCTAACTTTGCTTGTTCTTTTGAAGTAGAGTGTGATGCTTCTAACCTAGGTGTTGGATGATGCAAGAGGGGCACCCCATTGCCTACTTTAGTGAGAAGCTCAAGGGTGCTCAACTCAACTACTCCACCTATGATAAGGAGATGCATGCACTTGTGAGGGTCTTCCAAGTGTGGCAACACTACCTTCTTCCCAAAGAGTTTGTGGTGCACACCGATCATGAAGCATTGAAACATATCAAGGACCAAGGCAAGCTAAGCAAGAGGCATGCAAGATGGGTAGAATTCTTTGAAACCTTTCCTTATATGATTAAATATAAGAAAGGTAGTACTAATGTGGTAGTCGATGCTCTTAGTAGGAGATTTACATTGATATGCATGCTAGAAACTAAGATACTAGGATTTGACCACATCAAGGAATTATATGCATGTGATGTTGATTTCGGCCGAGTGTGGCCTTTGTGTGCTAATGGTGCTCATGAAGAATTCTTTAGGCAAGATGGATACCTTTTCAAGGGTAAATGCTTGTGTGTTCCTAAGAGTTCTTTGAGAGAGTTATTAGCATGTGAGGCGCATGAAGGTGGAATTATGGGCCATTTTGGCATTGATAAGACTTTGGCTACTTTGAAGGAACATTTTTATTGGCCTAGCATGAAGAAGCTAGTGCACCGAGTTGTTTCTAGGTGTATCACTTGCCATAAAGCCAAGTTTAAATTAATGAATCATGATTTATATTCTCCTTTGCCAATTCCTACCTCTCCTTGGATTGATATATCTATGGATTTTGTATTAGGCCTTCCTTGGACCAAGAGAGGTATGGATGTTATCTTTGTGGTAGTGTGTAGATTTTATAAGATGGCACACTTTATAGCATGCCACAAGGTAGATGATGCACCACACATAGCCGATCTCTTCTTTAGAGAAGTATTAAGACTCCATGGCATGTCAAAAACCATTGTTAGTGATAGGGACTCAAAATTCCTAAGTCATTTTTGGAGAAGCCTATGGAGCAAGCTTGGCACAAAGCTCTTATTCTCCACCACTTGCCACCTTCAAATGGATGGACAAACCGAAGTGGTGAATAGAACTTTGGGCCAACTTTTGAGAAGTTTTGTAAGAGGTAATATTAAATCATGAGAGGAGTGTTTGCCACACATTGAATTTGCTTATAATAGAATTGTCAATTCTACCACACTTCACTCTCTTTTTGAAATTGTTTATGGTTTTAATCCTCTTACTTCACTTGATCTAACTCCTTTACCTATTGAGATTGTGATGGACCGTGAGGGTGAAAACAAGGCCGAGAAAGGGAAGGCCTTACATGCTAAGGTGAGGGAGCAAATTGAAAGAAACAATGCTAAGGTGGTCGAATACATCAACAAGAAAAGGAAGGATGTTCAATTCAATGTTGGTGATTTGGTGTGGTTGAATTTGAGAAAAGAGAGGTTTCCTAATCTTAGGAAATCTAAGCTCTTACCAAGGGGAGATGGACCCTTCAAAATTCTAAGAAGACTAGGACCTAATGTGATGGAGGACCATCTCCAAAAGCTCAACAAACTCTTCAACCTTACTTTTTAATAAATTGAGCTTCTAATAAAATTCGCTATATTTTTTACTGTCTGACTAGGTTTAGTATTCGGAGCATAACTTGGGCTACACAACTCCAATTTATCTGTTCTTGGTGTCTTTTTAAAGCTGACTTGAAGGGATACAAAATCTATGAAGACACAAAAGCCCATTTCTAACTGCATCTAGGATGAAATTGGGCTTTAAAGTAACGTTTGATACTTGCCAGGATGTTCCAGCGGGCTGCTGACCAGGTTCAGTATTTCGAGCATAATGTGAGCTACAAAACTCCAATTAATTTTGTCTTGGTGGCATTTTAAATATTACTTAAAGGGCTACAAAAGCTATGATGACACCAAAGCCCAGTTCGGACTGAATCTAGGAGGAAATGGAGCTTGAAGTTAACGTTGGAATGCTACCAGGATTTTCTAGCGACTTGTTTAATTGTTTAGGCCTATTAGTTTCTTTCAATTATGTATTTGTTTTAAAACTTGGATTTGGGCCTTGTAATTGTGAAGTGTGCTCAGCCTAGGGTGTCTCTCATCTCACCATTGATCACTAATTTCATCCTAGGGTGGAGAACATTTCAGATTTCTAACCTTAAGCCCATTGCACTTTCATTTAAGTTGGTCAACATTTCTATTGTACTCACTTTTGGTCATTTATGAAAAGAGAATTTCTAAGACTAAAGTCTTGAGAAAAGGAGAGAGCTCTCCTAGGGTTTCTTCTAAGAACCTTGAATCTTATCATGGATCCATGATCCAAGTGGCGATTCTTCTACCAAGCTTATTGAATTCCATGTTCATGGCACTTTCCATCTCCTAAACTTCTTCCATTTTTTATTTCTTTCTTCCCCCTTTTTTGTTGACCATGAGCTATCATTGCTATATATTGATTTATTCCGTTGTTTAAGAGTGATTGAATATTGGTGAATGAAGATTGGGGCACCTCTTTGCTTATTCATGAAGATCCCTTACAAGTTCCTCATGGGTTTGCATCAAATTTGGTATCAGAGCTTGTTCTTCACCTAGTTGCTCCTATCTTTTTTATTTCAATTTTTTATTCAATTGAATTTTTGTTGAGTTGTTGTTGTGTGTCTTGGCTGTCCGATACATAGAAGAGATGTTCTGACACTCATGGTAGAT
Organism: Hylodesmum podocarpum; assembly: GCA_026586105.1. NCBI lineage: Eukaryota > Viridiplantae > Streptophyta > Magnoliopsida > Fabales > Fabaceae > Hylodesmum > Hylodesmum podocarpum. The sequence goes on along the minus strand of JALJEV010000111.1, from coordinate 3,155,070 downwards.
CATACATGGCTTATTTTACATGCTAGACACATTCTAGTCAATAGCCTCCATGTGTTTGATGAATTTTCTCAATATGTATTTTGAGTCCCTTTGCTGGAATTTGAATCCCCTGCATCATATGTGGCTTAATTAGTGCTTATATGTGTTATTACTATGTGCATTGCTCATTATAAGATCAAGTTACCACTACCATGCATTATCTTGCTTGTTAGCAAAGTTTGACTTGACTTGCTTGGGTTTTTGAGCCTATACTTGGACTGTCCAGCAAAGAAAAGGCATGAGAAAAATATAGAAAAACAAAAGAAAGGAAAAGATATTCTAGCCTTTAGGATTTACTTCTAATCCAAGGCATAGAATTCCATCTTGATCACATGCTTAGGAGAGTTATGAGCCTCTTCATCTCATTAACTCTAGATCCTTCTTGAATTGATCAAGTGAGGGGTGCCTAGCATCACTTGATCAATCCATCAAGGATCCTAAGGCTAATAGAGACTCACGGCCAACCCACACCAATTGCTTATAACTTAGGCAAATTGACACATTGTAATCAATTTTGAGTCATTTATGAAATAGAATTTTCTAAGACTTGTGTCTTGAGAAAGGAGAGTGCTCTCCTAGGGTTTCTTCAAAGAATCTTGAATTTTATCTTGATCCATGACTCAACTGGCGATTCATCTACATAGTTTATTGATTCATTGAATCATGGCGTTACCACCCTTCTAAGTCACCATCCATTTTTTATTTCTTCTTCTTTAGTTACAAACTGAAACACTATCCTATTATATAGCCTATTCCGCACATATTCTCTTGATTGTTGAGTGATGATCACTTGGTGAATGAAGATTGGGAACACAAAGTGTTGAATCCGTGGGGATCATGTCATTGCCTTCATGGGTTTGCATCAATAACAAACTCTAAGACAAAACCAAGGAATCCAAGTATATGACAAGCAATAAAAGGCACAAATTAGAAGTGAATAAGCTACTCAAATTTAAGGAATTGAAGTGATATGACAAAGGCTCTCTACTGGACAACAAGAGACACGAAACATGTCGGATCAATCACTTAATCAAGACAAAAATTTTCAAACATACAAACTCAAGTTTGATTAGTGAGCTAATTGAACAAGAAAATTTGTGAAGTTAAAAATTCATTCAAGTGCAGTAACACATCACATACAGCCACAAGAACTATACTGAAAATTTTCAAACAAATTGGAGTTCACAAAATTGCCAAGAACTATGCACACAATTCAAGCTTAAAATCCCAAGTTACTAACAATTCTAGCTCAATTCTAGTGATGAGTACTTGACCTCAAATGTTTCAAATTGCCCAAAATAACTTGTATCACAATTTTGGGAATCTCTCAACCTCTTCTAGCTCACGGTACTGCACCAAATTTCTCACACAAATTTACTCAAATTTTCTTTTCTTGCTCAATTTTCTTCCAAGTAACTTTTCTTGATTTTCTTCTTTAGAATTTTCTCTCTTGAATTTTCTTTCAATCCTTTGGCTCTTTTCTTTTCTTTCTTTCCTTTTCTTTGTTTTTCTTTTCAAATATACCACTGGACAACAATTTACTACCAATTCTAAGTACTCAAATTAACAAAAATTACTAGTAACAAAGATAAGCAAGATTAAGGCTACTTGAACTCAAATTTTGCTCAAGTCACTTAGCATATAGCATGTTAACAGTAATTGGCATGAACTCAAAACAGGGCATACATCTAAAATAGGGCATTACACGCATGTTTGCTGCAAGGCATCATACCACTACATATTACAAGCATAAACCACAAGTTAGCATGTGAACTAGTCTAAATTTGAGTGAATCAACACAAGGCCAAGTGCTAGCATAGATTTCTACCACATCACTTTGATTTCCTGCGCATATAACATGTTTGTGAAAGTAATTAATCCAAAATTATCACATAAACACATAGGTCAATCTGATCAAAGCATGAACAAGATGATTTGAAGCACTTTCACTAAACAAAAATTTACTAAACAAGAAATTGACACAACTACTAGACAAATAAGGAAATCTAATGATGGATCCTAAGCACACTAAGAAATTTAAATGACGAACACAAAGAACACTTAGATGACCAAAAGCTTACTACACAAAATGGGTAGAGATTCCAATCTTGAAGAAGAACAAGCTCTAGATACCACTTTATACAAGCTTGCTTGGTGAGAAGCTTGAAATTGGCCCAATCTACATTCTCCAATTAGAACTCCACGGGTTGATGGTGAATTGTGGAAGCAAGTAAGACTCAAGACTCAAGGACTTAGAAGAAATGATAAAATGGAATAGATGAAGAAGATGGTGATGTCATGCCTAAGCAATAAGTCAAGAGGAAGAATCACTACAAGGATAAACATCCATTGATAAGACTCAAGGTTCTAAGAAGAAACCCAAAGAGAGAACACTCTCAAGAAATAGCTCAAGCTATATTCAATTTATCAAATGATCAAAGACCCTTTACAAAATGGAATTCATCCTAATTATACTAGAAGCATCAAGGCAAATTCGGATGGCTTGCTATCCATTGGAACAATGCTTGATCAACGCATGGAAAGCCTTCACTTAGGCACCTCACACGGTTCAAGCATTGGCCATTGGATGAGCAAGTCAATTAAGGGCCACGGTGCTAGCTAGAGGAGGCATGAGACATGTGACATCCAGTTCCATTCTTAGCCTCTTGATTAAATCTTGGATCATGGGGTTGAAATTCACTCTTGAGTGGTGTGAAACATGTGACTCAATCATGAATTGTCAACCCTTTGATGGAAACTAAGATCAAGGATTAAGAATCCAACATGATTCATGCTTGCTTAGCCTTGGATGGATTCAAGCTTGGCCATTTGATTTAGATCAAATCAAATGATTAAGCTTGAATTAGAATTAGTGGAAATTCCACTACTTTTCATCCAAACTCTCTCTACTCTCTCCCAAGGAGAGTGTGTGCCACTCTCTCCTAAATTGCCTTGCAAAACTTAGTCAAATGTAGTTAACTAGGTCGTGAGCTACATGCTCCAAACTATGGCCAATTCCTACTTAAATTCCTAAGAAAAACAATTACAAAACATGAAGAAAATTACAAGGTTTAATTACAAGAGTAAAGTTTTCAAGAGTTGACTGTTGACTTTGACTTCTAGTCAACTCTTCTTGAACTTGCTCTTGTATCTTCTTTAGCATGGACCTTGTAATCCTTCTTCCTTGTTGTGATGCTTGAGCCTCCAATGGTGATGGGGATGGTCCTCCATCAATTAGGTAGACATTGGAAATATGATAGGCATACTTTACATGATGGTGTTGCAAATACTTACATCTTTTCTCATATTGGCCGCAAGGTGCATTTGAAGCCATTGTCACCTAAGGAAGTGCTAGAAGACCAAGTGAAGATGAAACTTAAAAGAGAGAGTGAAATGCAAGCTAGTGAGGCCAAGAAGCATGAAAAATCACCTAGAATTAGTAAAAAGAGAGCCTTGGCCGAAGTTGCAAGATAATTACAGAAAATGTCACTGCACAAAAACAAATGAAAAACAAGTTAGAAAAATCATCTAAAAGTGGTTCCAAAGAGAAGAGAGATCTTATAGGAAGAAGAGACTTTTTAGCTAGGAAATCCATATTGTTATGCTTACCCACATCTACTTCTTCTCTTGTAGGTAATCATGTAAGCAAAGAGGACCTATGGTTGGAAAGATACTTGAAAGGGAAGTATGACTTTACTCTTAAGTTTCGTATTCCTTTTTATCCTAACTCTTTCGTTTAGGATGATTGTGCTATAGGTCCAAGCAAGAAGTTGTGTCATGGAACCATGGAACAAAAATCATGGAAGAGAGGAAGTGGTTAAAAGTTTCAAGCTAACCATGGGAAGATTTCCTTAACTCTTACTCATTCCAAATTACATGGTTACACTTGCTTTACACTAGGTTTCCAAGAACATAAGATGAAATTTTTTGTTGTACCTAATGATTTTGATTCTCATCATGTTGAGTTTCCTTCTATGATGATCCAAGAGTTCAAAAAGGATGGCACCCCATAATTCCATGGATCTAGGCAAAGGAGTTTGGGATATGTTTTGAAGGATCAACTAACTTCTACTTTTACTTCCTTTGTTTGTGTTGATGATGATAGAAAAGAAATTACCTCATTGTTATATGATGTGCAAACTAATAACTTGAGTAGGTTTAGGAAATTAATGGAGTACTTGATTAAGAAGGCTCATTTACTTTTAGACCTATGCCATAATTATAAGAAACAAGTTTGCATATATTTTACATCATCTAACAACAAAGTTAATGAACCATGTTTGACCTTTGATCCGTGTGGAGTTTTATTGTAGGTGATGGTCAAGTCAACTTAGGAACAAGTTGAAAACAAGGAGGATTTGATGGAGGACCATCTCCAAATGCCCAATAAAACTCTCCAAGCACTTTATTTGTTAAATTGGGCTTTTAGTTGTTTTTAATAAAAATTCGCTGCTGATTTTTGCATCTGACCTATTTCAGTATTTCGATCATAACTCGAGCTACACAACTCCAATTGAGGTGTTCTTGGTGCCATATTAAAGAGAACTTCCAGGGATACAAAAGCTATGAAGACACCAAAACTCATTTCGGACTGCATCTAGTTGGAAAATGAGCTTGAATTAGCGTTGGAATGTTTCCAGGAATTGCTAGCGAATGTTTTAGTGTTTAGGCCTATTAGTAGTTTTCCTTTCAATTATGTCACTGTTTTAAGGATTTAATTTGGGCCTTATCTTTGTAATAGCTTAAGACTGAATTTAATTGAGAAAATGAGAGAGAGTGACGCACACTCTCCCTAGGGAGAGTGGAGAGAGTTATGGAGGGAAGTTAGTGGAAATTCCACTAACTCAATTCAAATTCTAGCCCTTAGATTGGATCTCCATCCAAGGGGGTAGTATGCATGTCTTACACACCAACTCAAGATTGAATTTAAACCTTGTGATCAAGATCCCATCAAGTGGTAGAAATTCAAACTTGAGTCACATGTTTCATGCCTCTCAATAGTGAATTTCAACCTTGTGATATAGATTCCATCAAGTGGTGGAAATTCAAACTTGAGTCACAAGTGTCATGCTTCTCTTATGTGAATTAAGGCCTCTAGATTAAGACTTAATCCTAGGGTGAAGAGTGATGATCTGTGCCTTGGCTTCTTGGAGCTTTAAGGGACGTTGTTTAGCATCTTCATCCAAGGACTAAGCTTCCATCTTAATTTAGAACCTTGATTCACCTTTGCCACCACCTTAGCTAGTATAAATAGGAGAAATTGGAAATGTGTAAGAACTTTTGGTCAAATTTGAGAATTGAAATATAGCAAGAGCTATTTTCTTAGAGAGTGTTCTCTCTTGAGGTTTCTCTTAGAACCTTGGATCTTATCAATGGATGCTAATCCTTGTGGCGATTCTACCTTTGGCTTATTGCATATGCATGGTGCTTCCATCTTCTAAACCTTTTCCATTTTCTTATTTCTTCTAAGTCCATGAGTCATTGAGTCTTTTGCTTCCGCCATTGATGCCAAACCGTGGAGCTTCTAATTGAAGAATGAAGATAGGGCCAAATTCAAGCTTCTCCTCAAGCAAGCTTGATGAAGACCTCCTTGAAGAGTACTCCAAAGAAGCTTCGGAATGCCCAAGTCTAGTCCTCAACCTAAGCTGCACCGAAGGAATGAACCAAGAAAGCTCTCGGCCATGGAGGTTCTGTGTGATTAGAAGTATAGAAGAAAAGGGTGCAAACAGAATAGGAAGGAATGAAGGTTAGCGCCAAAAAGATACTTCCATAAGCCTAGGAGGAACCGCCACAATGGAAGAAGAACTCCATTGATAAGATTCAAGGAACTTCCCTAAGGGAAACAAGAGAAAAATCTCTCACACAAGCTAAAAATTCTTTGTATTCAAATGCATCAAAAAGTCTTTACAAGTGGTTCGGCCTAGGCTTATATAGAATAGCCTTACTTGGCCTCCAAGCTACACTAACCACGGTTAAGCCTAATCCTAACTCTAATTACTAATTAACTAAGGCTAACCATAAGTCCTAGGTTGTTAGTCGTGAGCAATGGGAAGGAAGTGTTCACATGGGTGGCACATGGGAGCACATGGCTTTGCCCCTTGATCTGTGCCATGTGATGCTCCATGTCACTAATCCGCACCTAATTAGGATTAAGGGAGGAGATCTTCTAATCAAGTGAAGGCATGGATCCTTAGCTTGATTAGAAGTCTTTCCTTAATTCTAATTACTTAAGACTTCTGATGGAGAACCATCCTTACCTAGAAGAATAACAAGGTCCATGACAAAGAAAATACAAGAAAAAGTAGAGAGTCAACTCCAAAGTCAAAGTCAACTCTCAAGTCAAGAGTCAACTCTAGACTTCTCCTTGTATTGTAATAAGACTTGTAATTTTTCTAGTATCTTGTAATATTGTAATTAGGGTTAAATAATGAATAATTAGGACCATGTGTGCATAAGAGGTCCACGGCCTAGGTTGATTAATTAAGACCGAAAGAATGCTTCCTTGATCCAAGGATGAAGCTTGGTGATCTGTGTGATGTGCTTGAGAGAGTTTCCCACACGTTGATCCCAAGCTACATCCAATGGTGGAGAATTGATCCTTGTTCTCCAAGTTATTCAAACTTGTGCCACAAGCTTCCTTCTCCAACAAGCTTGAGTCGTGGCCATTAGATTAGGATCTAGTCCAAGGATGGACATTAGTTCCTTGCATAGCAAGTTAGCGCCACACCTTAGTAGTATAAATAGGATTTCCTTTGTAATTCAAACACTTTTGGATAAATTGAATAATTGAAATTCAGAATTTGAGAGTGTTTTCTCTCTTGTGTTCTTGTGAAGAACCTTGAATCTCATCAATGGCTTCCTTGCTCCATTGTGGCGGTTCCACCTCAAGTTTATTGGCACTTGCCATAACGCTACCATTCCTCTTCTAAACCGTTTTCTTCCTTCTTTTCTCTTTGAGGTTGTGAGCTTCTTCTTCCTAAACACAAAACCTCCATTGAAGCATGAAGATTCAAGCACATGAAGCATTTCTCCTTGAGGATTGCATCAACTTCACACAAGTTTTCAAAAACTTCTAGTTTTGTAAAATGATTTTGTGTGAATTCTTTAGGACTTCCTTTCCTACTAGCCTAAGGACAACTGAGGGCTTTGGACCCTAAGCTATTACATAGGAACTTGTTCAAATATGTTTACAAGTAGGTTACAATCAAGTCTTCCTATGTTACTATCCTCTTGTTCTTGAAGCTTCCTTACTTCCTCTTCTAGCTTCCTTTGCATGCTTCTAGTGATCCTCCTTGATGTTCCTACATCAAAGTTTGTATCAGTAATCGATTACCAACACGGGGTAATTGATTATTTGCATCGATGTGCGATTTTTTACTGGTTTTCTTGTGATTTTTGGGCTGCTCCTTGCTTCTCTTCACTTGCTACCACACTAACACTACTAAAACACACTAAAACACTCACTAACACTAACACTAAAAAGAACTCACATAACAAACACACAAATGACAAAGCAAAATACTTAAACAACACAAAACACTGAAAAATCACAAAACACAAAACACACATTAACACAAAACACTGAAAAATCACAAAACACAAAACACACATTAACACAAAACACTAAAACAGAACAACACAACACACAACAGGAACAACACAACACAACACAACACAACACAACACAGACAACACAGACTCTTTGACAGAAACCGATTGGGGAGCCAAATTTTGGTAACGAGATCGCACTCTCTCAAAATAATACAATTAAATGTAGTAAACTAGGAATTGACTCCTAGGTCGTCTCTCAAGGACCACCATTGAGTTTTTATCAAAGACAGAACACAAAGGGGGGGGTTGTGATTAAAACTATGACAAAATTATAAAGACTTAAAAAATAACAGGAATTAAAATGGGATTACCCTCTTGATTAGATTGTAGATTCACTTATCCTAAGTTAGAGGATTAACTAACTAAACGAAAATTAATTACATCAAATGCTCAATTTACTCAACTCTCAATCCAACCCGAATTAATTAACTAAGCGATAATTAACTCTAGGTTTTCCTTATGTGAATTAAGCATCCACACACATCAATTATCCCAATTCCAGCAATTTATAAATCAACCCATTAAGCATGAACAGAGATACAATTTTCCTATGAACTAAACATTAAGCTTGTATAGCAATTGGGGCATTAAGCACTAGAATAATTGATGAAGAATTAAGTACAAAGAGAGCATAACAATACAAAACAGAAACCTCAAAGCTTCATTGTAACCCAATTCAAGAGGATAACTCTAACTTAAATTAAAGACCCATTAAATTGCATAAATGGAATTGAACAGCAACGAAATTAAATGCAGCAATGAATTGATAAACAAAATTGAAATTGAACTTAAACAGTAGAACATAAACGAAATTGCAGTAAAATAGAGAAACAGAATTGAAATGGCATGAAACGAAATTGCAATTGAATTGAAATAGGGAAGAAGAAAGCAAACTGCAATTGATTGATGAACTAGAATTGAAATCTAGAAATAAATTGCTGAAGAAGAAGAATAAAAAGAGAGAAAACCTAACCTATTCTAAAACTAAGAAAGCTTAAACGTAAAAGTGAATTGTGTGTAGTGAGAGAGAGAAGTCTGAAGGTTCTTTCCAATACAATAGAAACCCTTCACTAATGCTAATTGGACCTCTCTCCAAATCTGGCCCAATAATTACAATTAATAAAATAAAAAGAAATAAAATGAAAAAGAAAACAAAATATAAAAATCTGATGTGGATTAATGAAGTGATGACTTGGCAGCTCCTCTTCAAGTCCAAAAATAATTACCAAGCCCAATTAATTTCCAAAATTTCCTTGAAAATAATAATAATGAAATTAAGCCCAAGAAAGTCTGAATTAATACTAAAAATAAATTTATGGCCCAATGAAGCCCAAATAGTGAAAATGAGAAATTAATAAGCAATTAAGCACAAATCACTAATTAAAATAGGTGCGGAAAGACAATTAAATATGGGAGAATAATGACTCATCACTCACCCTCTTCAGATTAAACACTACCAATTATTCTTTGAATCCAGCCTCTTTAGGCTAACAACATCAAATATTTTTTTGATCTCAGCCTCTTCATGCTAATAATAACACTAAGGGTGTAGTTATACAATAAAGAGGTTTGTCTAATTAAGATAGCCTCTATAGAGAGAGGGATATACAAAGAAGAATGAAAGGTTTTTACAAGAGATTCGAAAATAGAATTTAATTTCTTTTTAGAGTAATCTCTGGCTTTCAAATTTTTAGTCTTAACCTTTATATAGATGGAGAGCTCGAAGTAGTCATTAGATTCAGTAACTTCAACTTCATCAATCCACCCTTTGAAAGCATGTTCAACGTTCTCATACATTAAATTCTACCTCATGAGCTATCAACATTAAAGTCACAATATTCTTCAAGAAACGAGGATTAAGTACAAAAAAGTATTCTTTTTCATGCACTTGATCTTTATGTCAGAAACATCCTCTTTAGTTATGATTTAACTTGTCTTTTCATGAAGGATTAGTTGACTTTCTAATACTTGTTCTAAGGAATAAGCTTTTTAATAAGACTCTGCAGAAAACACATTTATGTTGGTTAGAGTCTTTTAGAGTATAAAGGACAAATAGAACTAATACTTATATGATTTCCATGTTTTGTATGTAATGTCATTAGTCTGCATAGAATCTTCATCTAAATTGCATTACTCATCTACTGACTGGTGATCATCTACTAAGATTTGATTCATCTGGTAGCACCATTAGTCTATTAGTCTCATTCGTCTTATAGATGAAACTTTTATTTTAAGCATATGTAATTATCAAAATTAAGTAATGTAATTTTCCTTTAAACAAATTTAACTTAACAATGTGTTTATGATGTTTATTTATTTTGAAACCAATTACTAAGACTAATTAATTAAAGAAAAGTTACAAATTAATTGACTTTTTTAATATACTTTTAATTTTGTAATTAATTATGGTGGGTCAAGGACGAGCCAGTAAAATAAAGACTTGTCAAGTAAGTTGAGTTGGGTTGATCAACCCAATAAATGGGTCATAATGGGTTAAGTTTCTCATTTTTTGACAACTCTAATTGGAGCATATCATAACACCAATAATTCAACACAAAGAAGATCAATGGATAAGAGCATTCATCTTATAATGAATCACCAATAGCTTAACCAAATAAGCGGTAACAACAAAGGTGCAATTAATCAAATTTTAAAAAATCAATCCATATTTCATCCAAATCTAATGAAATTGATTAGACTTCATATTCAAATCCTTTTTTTTTTTTTTGAAAAATCAATCGTATGTTTCAAAACTACCTTTGAAATTGGTTTTGAAGTCAGTTTCAAATTAAAGATTAATTTTCCTTTAAAAGAGTTAGAAAATTAATTTTTTGAAAACATCACTAATTAGACCAATATAAACACAATGATGCATGTGACAAATTAAAGTATTCTTTCAAAATATACTTATTATTCTTAAGAAAGAAATCAAATAAACATCAATAAACAAGATGAAACAACAAAACTCATAAGAAAGAGATTACATAATAAAACTTCATAACTTAAAGTACATAGTAGAAATACATAACTGAAATCTAAAAAATTTAAAAAAATATTGAGCACACTTTTAATGGAATGATTTCAACAAGTGATGTGTGATGAAGGTAATTAGAAATAAAATATGATGAGAGTTTCAATAAAATAAAAGAATAATGAAATTCCTTACAGGTAAGAATAAAAATTAATAGCATATTAATTGAAAATTTCATAATCCATGGATCTAAGTATATGAAAACATTAAATAAAAAAGTGAGGCAAACAAAAAAATTGGTAATACAATGATTAGAAGGTGACTAACCTTGATTCCTTGGTTGAGAAACATTAATAATCGTTTTTTTACACTATTAGGAAAATAAGCAATGACAATGCTTAAAACAACAATTTTATGATAATTTTTAAACCATTGACAAAGTCAGGCCGATATTGATCAAGAGATTTGACGGCAGTTATTCTTATAATTGTTGTTAAATGCCATTACTTGGCAACAATTCACTTGTATAACAATCGTAAATTTCATAACGGTTTCTTAAAACAACCATTGTTAAAATTGAACGTAATTGTTTACACACAATTTCTACGACAATTGTAGTTATAACTGACGTTAAACTTCTTTTTTTTTTTAATACCTGATTTTTTTTTTCTCCTTTTCTATTTGTGTAACAATCAATATAAATATAGAAATTGTCATATCACAATTGAAAATAAAATTCATCAAAAGATTATAATGAATCTTTATAAAACATCTGATTAATTTATCTAAACTATGTCATGTTACAATTGACATCTTTCGTCTTAAACACTATAATCAAGTCTTTATAAACTATTATAACTTATGTCAAAGTATAAATCTAATTTCTAACACAACAAAACTCATCTAACTAATAAAAAAAAACTATAATCTTAAGGTAGAGATGCATGTAACCAATAATAAAGTAAAATTTTTACAAAAATTATGAACTATGAAGAAAAAACAACATTTAAAAGTTAAGGTAGATATACAGAGTGAACAACCCAAAAGTCAACACTCAAAAATTTAAAAATGGAAAAGTAAAAGTATGAGGTTACTAGCAAAGGCTGATTAAGCACGTGAGAACTGTGAAGCAACATGTTATTAAAGTAAAGGATTATTAGTTTTTAGCATAGTAAAATTAAAGTCAACATCATTTATGTAATTACTAATTTGAGTTTATTAGCTATAACCAAAGGAAATAATAGTATCCAAGGTTATGATTATTAGTTTCATATTAGTTTAAATTGATTATATAGATAGATTATGTATAACTAAGCCTCAATTAGTTTGTCAGTAAATGTATACATCAACATGACTACAGTTTTTAACTACTTTTAATTAAACAATATTTGGCTATTACTTTATTTACAAAACTTTTTTAACATCAAATTTGAAAAAACTTTAGTAAAGTCTAACATGAATGGAGAAATAATACTAACTTCAAACTATAGTTCTAAGCTGGTTTATTTTGTTCAAAGGTTTTTCAAAGTTCAAAATAAAATTATAAACAAACAATCACAGTCGAATTTAGTTTTAAATAAGTTATGTATTGCTAAGCCTCAATTACTTTGGTAGTGAGTGTAAAAGATAGAACACAAGAAGGGGGGTTAAATTGTATTACTTAAAAAAATTATTTCTTTCGTCTGTGAGTTTAAATGTGTTCAGACGAAACAATCTTAATCTTCAAAGGTTGATTTTAATGAACAGACATTATAGTTTGATTATCCCCGTTAGTCAAACACTTAATAAAACAAATACACAAATATTTTTATACTGGTTCGTCTATACAAGACTACGTCCAGTTACCCAGTAACAACTGAGTTTTCACTACAAACCATGAAAGGGTTACAAGTATTATTTGCGCCCAACCACTTCTGGCTATTACACGATATTCTTTGAACACAACCTTTGCAGGCTAAACAACTAGGGTATTCTTTGAACAACCAGCCTCCTCAGGCTAAAACACCACACAAGTGGATTTGAAAGAGTTCTTAAAAAGAAAGTTTCCTCTTTGCAGAGAGGGTTTTACAATGAAGAGCAGAAGTAACAGAGAGCGAATTCACAAATAGTTAGAATATTGAAGCGTGTTCGCCAACTGAACTTTGAAGAAGCGAAGTCTTTAAATAGGCAAAGTCTTCAGATATCCGTTAGACACAGAAGAAAATCGTTAAGCGTTTTCCAAGCGAAGTCCAAAAAGGTGTCAAAGAGTACTTGAGTGATTGATGACGTGTGCAGCAGATTTAGATAGCGTGCGCAGTACTTTTTCTTACTTGTACAGAGATTTTGACAAAAAGGTGAGGACCTTTTCGGGTTGCATATGTAAGCGCGAATCCCCATATTGATCTTGGATGCTTCTAATGAGTACTTCTTAAGATTTGAAATCTTGGCGCGAGTGACTCATACTTTGCTTCACTTCTTTGGTAGACGATGAACTTCTTCAGTCTTAAGAGTTTTTGTCTTAGCATGTCATCTGATGACTTGACTTGAGACAGACGAATGACTTCAACTTTGAGGGGTCATCTTTCGTCTGTGCTCGTTACGTCTGTCTTTGCTTGTTGATGTTCCGTCTGGAAATGTTCCGTCTGTCTTGTAATAATCAAAACTTTAGAGATGTTAATCATCTTGATCTAACAGTGAGTTTATATATTAACATGATTGCAATTTTTAACTACTTTTAATTAGACATATAACTGGTTGTTACTTTATTTACAAAATTTTCTTAACATCAAATTGAAAACTTTGGTAGAGTCGAACATGAATAGAGAAATAATACAAACCTTCAAATTCTAGTTCTAAGCTGGTTTATCTTGTTTAAAGGTCTCCCAAAGCTAGTTATTCCCTTTAGTCACTAGAAAAAGTTGAAAAACAGACAAACCAAACACAATCAAGTTATTTCTTACATAAAAACAACCCTAATGAAGCACACAACTACAACTCTCAAATGAAATAAGACATGAAATGCTTAAATATTCAAACAAATTTGTTTAAAAGCAAATTATAATCCTTAATTTTTATAATTACACATTATTAAAGTAAAAGTATCATCTATAAGACAAATGGAGCTGACAAACAAATAAGTCTTAGCAAACCATTCATATTTAACCAAACGAATAAGACTAACAAATGAATAAAGCAAATTAGACGAATGTAATGATCAAACTAATGATTTAGCAGATGAAGCTTTGCAACAAGATAAATATCATTTCTACCAGTTACTTATACTTGAACGGACTATAACCAACAAAATTGTACTTTCTGTAGAATCTCATTTAAAGCTCGTTGTTCAAAACCAATATGAAGAAGTCAATGTTTCCTTTGCGAAAAGTCAAGCTAAATCAAAACAAAGACAATATTGTCTGCCACAATATCTAGTTTAGAAAGGAAGAAACCTTTTTAGTACCTAATCCTTGTTCATTGGAGAATGTGATTATTTATGATATAATAGTCCATATAGTACCATTAAATGCATAAGGACATTCAATATGCTTCCAATGGATAAATTGAAGAAGTTGAAGTTGTTGAGTCTTATGACTGATATAAGTTATCCGTCCATATAAAAGCTGAAGATTGAAGATTTAAAGTTAAAGATTTTTCTACCAAGAAACAAAACTCTTGTAGTTTTAAGTTTCAAATCTCTCTTATAAAAAGTCTTTTATTCTTCATTGTAAATTTCTATATGTGTATAGGTTATTTCTAGTTAGACAAATATCTCTCTGTAAATTTTTTACCCTGAGTGGTAAGCATTAGCCTGAAGAGAGCCTCGAGGTAAGTATTAGCCCGAAGAGAGCCTCAAGGTAAGTATTAACCCGAAGAGAGCCCAAAGAGACTGTCTTCAAAGAATACTTGAAGTGTTTAGCCTGAAGAGTCTGAAGATGTTGTAACCAAAGAGTACTAGAGTTAGCCAGAAGTTGTTGGAATCAAAATTGTATATCTTAACAGATAATGAAATCTTAGTTGTTTCTAAAAAACTAGAGGTAGCTTTTATATAAAAATACCATGTTTGTTTATTATTTATATTTAGAATCATATGACCTAGGGCTATCTTGTTTAACTAATTTGTTTTTGTAAAAATTTGCTTTCATAAAACTTTGAAAACCTTTGTCTAACCCTTCAAACGATATAGTTAAGTGTTGAAAAAGAGCTTGCAATTTTTTTTTAACACAATTCAACTTTTTATTCTTATGTCTTTCCTTTAGAATAAACCCTAAAAACAATGACTTTAACAATTGAGAAGAATGGAGAACAAGAACGAGAATGAGAACAATGGTAATGGCGATGCCATAAACCTTGAGGAAAATAATAATAACAAAGGTAATGGACTTACACAAGAGTGAAGGCAAATCTATGGAGAAACCTAAGCCGCAATGGAGAACAAATCGAAGCGACACGAGAGTAATGGAGAAAACTTTGTAGCTATAATGGAATGAGGAAACCTAATGAAAGTGGCATTGTGGCGTGCAAGGTGGTGATAAATTTAGAGAAGAGTGTCCCTCCAATGTTACAAATGAGACAACTTAATATATTTTAACTAACAATGGTGATAAGTATCTTTAGACCTCTTGTCAATTTTGTAAAATATACACAATTGACCATGGTGTTAAAAGAGGCATCATTAAACTATTAAAATTTCAAATACACGATTATTATACTTAAAAATATAAAAAAAAAATTAAATAAAAATTTACATTATACTGTGTGTTTGTTTCACTTATTATGATGACGACTACAATCATCATAAAATTCACTTAATAAATGTCATTTTTTTCGGTGATATTACTAGTTATTCCCTCTTCTCTTGCATGAAAAGAATATGAACAGAAAAAAAAAAAAAAAAAAACTTAATGGATTAAATTTACGTAACATCTAAGTTTATAAAATTTATTGTGAATAAATTATATTTTAAAGTTTATTAAAACAAGTTATAAATGTGAATTAATTGATAAGATGGTTTTTGTATAAGATAAATATAAATAAGCGGTTGATAAATTTAACCAAATACAAATAAAATAATAGTTGAAAGAAAAAAAAGCACTAAGTTAATAGGTTTATAATACTTTTTAGCAGCGCCTAAATTTATATAAACTCTTAAAAATAAATAAACTGCATTTAAAATTTTATCAAAGTGGCCACAAACGTGAGATAAATAAATAAATAAACTATTGATAAATCTATCCAATTGCAAACCAAACCTGGAGTATAAATTTTTTATATTATCATTCAATTGCTATTAATTATTTATCAAAAATTTATTAATTTTAATAATAAAAACCATAGGAATCCAAGTTCTCTGTCTTTCCTTTAGTCTCCATCGCGAGCATGAAGCAGCACTCGAGAACCATACAGCAACTAATCACTAAATTGAACCCCTTCCGATCCAAACTTAATAGGAAACATAATGACTACGTTAAAAGTGGTGTTAGAGGCACCAAGTTTATGATTCAATGCAACACTCAGATAGCTGAAAAAGGACGAAACGGTAACATCAAAGAAGCAGAAACGATATTCGACAACATGCCCACAAAGAACACAGCCTCTTGGACTGCCATGCTCACTGCCTATGCCCAAAACGGCAAGATTAATAATGCACGCAATTTGTTCGACGTAATGCCTCAACGAAACACCGTTTCCTATAATGCTATGATTTCTGCTTATATCCGCAACGGTTGCAATGTAAGCAAAGCATATGAGCTGTTTTCAGTGTTGGGTGCACGCAACATGGTTTCTTATGCTTCCATGATCACGGGTTTTGTTAAGGCAGGGAAGCTCCACAAGGCTGAGGAACTGTACCGTGAGGCCCCACATGAGTTCCGGGACCCAGCTTGCTCGAATGCGTTGATCAGTGGGTATTTGAAGATGGGTAAAGTGAACGAGGCGCTGCGGGTTTTTAAGAGTATGGTTGAGAGGAATGTGGTTTCTTGGAGTGCCATGGTTGATGGTTTGTGCAGGGATGGAAAAGTTGATGCTGCTAGGGACCTATTTGAAAGGATGCCAGAGAGAAACGTGGTTTCTTGGAGTGCAATGATAGATGGGTATATGGGGAAAGGTTTCTTTCAAGAGGGGTTTTGTTTGTTTATGGATATGAGGAGGGAAGGTCTGGTTGAAGTTAATTCCACTACATTGACTATAATGTTTAAAGCATGTGGAAATTATGGTAGGATGCTAGAGGCCATGCAGGTGCATGGGTTGGTATCGCGTATGGGATTTGAATTTGACAATGTTTTGAGTAATTCTGTTATTACTATGTATTGCATGCTTGGTTGCACAGACATGGCAGGCAAAGTATTTTGTACTGTGAGTGACAAGGACATAGTTACTTGGAATTCTTTAATTTCTGGATATATTCATAACAATGAAGTGCAAGCTGCTTATAGGGTTTTTGAGAGGATGCCAGAGAAAGACTTGATTTCTTGGACGGCCATGATTGTGGGGTTCACTAACAGTGGAAGAGTAGAAAATGCTATAGAGCTTTTCAATATGTTGCCAAAGAAGGATGTTTTTGTTTGGACAGCTATTATATCAGGGTTTGTGAATAATAAGGAGTATGAGGAAGCCTTGCATTGGTATGCTCAGATGATATGGGAAGGATGCAGGCCTAATCCTTTAACTATTAGCAGTGTTCTAGCAGCTTCAGCAGCTTTGGTGGCGCTGAATGAAGGGCTTCAGATTCATACTTGTGCTGTGAAAATGAACCTAGAGTATAATCTATCTATACAAAACTCTCTTATATCATTTTACTTTAAGTGTGGGAATGTAATTGATGCCAACAGGATTTTCTTAAATGTAGCTGAACCAAATATCATCTCTTATAACTCAGTCATCAATGGGTTTGCACAAAATGGCTTTGGTGAAGAGGCTCTAAGTATCTATAAAAGAATGCAGAGTGAAGGCCATGAACCCAACCACATTACTTATCTTACTGTTCTTTCAGCCTGTACTCATGCAGGACTAGTTGAAGAGGGGTGGAAATTATTTCACACCATGAAATCACGTTACAGAATTGAGCCAGATGTTGATCATTATGCTTGCATTGTTAATCTCCTCAGCCGTGCTGGTTTGCTGGATGAAGCTATTGATTTAATCCATTCAATGCCATTTAAGCCTCATTCTGGGGTTTGGGGGGCTATTCTTGGTGCAAGCCAGATGCACCTACGTCTTGACCTTGCTAAGCTTGCAGCTCAACACATTACTGAGCTGGAGCCTAAAAATGCAACTCCTTATGTTGTATTATCCAACTTGTATTCTGCTGCTGGGAAAAAGATTGACGGTGACTTAGTAAGAAAGAACAAGAATTTAAAAGGAATAAAAAAGAGTCCGGGTTGTAGTTGGATTACTATCAAAAATAAGGTTAATCTGTTTCTGGCGGGGGATCAATCACATGGTAGTATTGACGAGATAATAGCTACAATACTGACTATGGAAAGGGAGATGCAATGGTTGTGTCACTGCAGGTGCTAACTGACCGTCTCGTTATCTTTCTCCTTACAGAAATATCTTCCAGTGTTGCAGTGTCATGATTGCCTGAGCTAGCAGCAGTTCTTTTTCAACAATCAAATAACATTATTTATTTGAAGTTGACCATCTATTCTATTTCATTTTTGCCAATAGTATATATTATGAATCTACGCAGGAACTACAATTCTGTGTTCTGTTTAACCAAATCTGTGGTTATCATTACACGGAAGCTTTTTCTTTTCTATGAAGAGTTTTGAAGAGGAAGTTGATGAAGATTTTATTTATATGGATCCTGTAGATTGTATCCTGCAGTTGAAAAACTTCCAGGAGGTGGGACAATTATATTCTTAAAGCCTGGAACCAGCAGGCTGGTCATTAGTCTTGCACGATAGGTTTTCAAAACCTATCTCCAGGATGCTATACGGCTCACCTCTTGAGAGTTTAGATTACAAAAATGCTCAATCCAATCCTCTTCTGGACTTCGCAGAGAAGTTTATCACTGAAATTAACAACAATATGGAAGACATCACTCACTTCTGCATTATATATGTGGATTTGGATTTCCAGGTTTGCCCATAGACTGTGGTTTACTTTCAAACTCCAATTTACTCCAATATTAATATAACTTTCCTTACTATCTCTTTTGGAGGTGATGGTTTTGATTTGAATTTTAAACACCCCAAGCCTTCTTATAAACCAACTGGTCCTTGCCAATAAACTAACATGTTTAGTTTCTTCCATGCTTGCCATCAACAGAAACAATTGTTTTCTTGATCAATTTGTTGTTTTTAAATTTCTTCACTATCCATTCATTTAAATACTGAACCTATTGCTCTCAGAGATTTGATTTATTTTTTGTGTCTATGTAACATCTATACAGAAATCACTTGCTATATCTGTGATCCTATTACATTGCTAAACAGAATCATAACTTCAAAATATGAGGTTACCTCTTAGTTGGGTTAAGCACTTGAGTCCTGATGCCTAAGATATTTTGTTTGTGTCATGATGCAGTCTTGGTGAATTCGCCTTTGTAATTTTCAAGAATGTAACAGTGTCTACTGTGTTTGACCTTGGAAAGCATGTGGCTTAAAAATCAGAATATTATTGAGCTGGAAGTTGCAAATGCAACTCTTTACGTGCTATTATCCAACTGCAAAAAAGATTGAGGCTAGCTTAGAAAGACCCAGAATTTAAAAAGAAATAAAAATGATCCAGTTTGTTGTTGGATTACGATGAAATATAAGCTTCATCTGTTTCTTGCATGGAGGTGATCAATCACACGGGAAAATTGAACAGATAAAAGCCACTGTATTGACCATGGATAAGGAGATGCATATATTGTATTACAATTATTGCAAGTGCTGACCGGCAGTCTTGTTTTGCTACGAATGCAATTTAGTATTATGACTCTGATCATCTACCAATGCTTAAGCATGTGTGTACCATGGATATGGGATCTTCCAGGACGCCTCAGGTTTGAAACCTGTGCACAGTAGAAGCTTCTACATGAAAATCTAAAACATGCATTTCCACTTTGTATGATCAAAGAGCTTCGGCAACTCCAAGTTATTGATCTGAAATTGTCAGGTAGAAAACATGTTTTCACATGACAAAAACCAAGAGACCTCGACATTTTGGAATTTGTCAAATCTCAGAATCTTCTACTCTGGGACATATGCCTTAGATTTTCTATTATTTATAATATTTGATGTTTATCAAATTATCAATGCATTCAGCTGGTTCACGTCAAATTCTCAACATTCATAACTACCAAGATGTCTAAGCTGGTTAACAACCTTCGTTTTCTTTCTGTTGGAAAAGTACAGATTACATCTTTGTTTCCTATTCTAGATTAAGTTACATATATTCTACTAACAGAATGTGTCTTTTAAGCATGCATTGATGTAACATTAAAATAAAAGAAATAGATTTTTAGAATCTTTTTTCTGAAAATGTCTGTAGCTACTATTTACATCATATCCAAGTCCTCAGATTCTGTGATGATTATTGTGGAATTGTCAAGTTACCTTTCATTGATTTTGTTATATGACATTATCCATTTCATGATCTTCCGCATGCAGTAAAAGCACTCAAGAATAGTTGCAATCCATTCTTGACGAGTGTCAAACTGAGATAGAGAACATGATAACCAAGCAAGCCAATTGTACTGCAACGCTGCCATATATAGCATATAGTGGTTATATTATAGAGATTTTAAGTTTGATTTTCATTTAAAGTGAACGCAGATCATCGAGAGGGAATAACTTGTTTGTTGAGTTTTCTTAAAGTGAACGCAGCACAAGAGGTGCTTTAATTTGCACAAATAAGAACATTATTACGGCCACCAACGGAAAAATACATATAATCACGCAAAAGGGATTGTACGTAGTCAGTTGTGATTACAAGAGACCGAAATTGTCCTCCAGCTGCAAAATTCACCACCCTTATTGGTATACGTGGGAAGATAAAATGTTATAAATCCTAATTAAGAAAAGATTAAATACTTGGTTTATTGACTCAATTGATTTTTTTTTTATTACCTAAATAGGACTAGTTGAAATTAATTACAGCCCTGGATCTGATTTGGCCAAACGTGCCTAATCTACAGGATGTATTTAAAAATGTGTCTTGAATGCGCTTAAAACTGAAATGTGTACTAAAACCAATGACATCTTTCTGATGCACCCTTGGGCACGGTCTTACTCTTTTACCATAACTCTCAACTTTTCCTTTTCACTTTCGGTGTCTCCCCCTCATCTTTCATCTCACTCTTCTCCTTTCTCCTTCTTCCCTTCCTCTCCAAATCTATCACTTCCAATTTATTTTTTATTTTTTTTTGCAAAACTTTAGTTCCCCTCATATTGTGGTCTCATGTTCTACTTGCTTCTTTGGTTGATTTACGCTTCAAAAATCTTAAACTTGTTAAACTTTTGAATTATTATTATAGTTAGGTGTTAATGTTAATTTTGTTATAGGTTTAGTATATAATGTTCATTTAGGTATTTAGTATGAAATTAGTAAATATTTTTTGTTACATCAAACGCACCTAAGACCTACGCACGTTTTTTGTTAACCAATCACAAAAGGTGGCATTCAAAAGTTGGGTGGTCTAATACCCTTCTGAAAGCGCTTAGCGGATAAACACTTCTCGTATTTAGCCAACAAAAAACACTTGTGACTTGGCACATTTAAAGAAAACTAACTCAAAACTATAAATACTTTGGAGTCGAGTCTAATTCTATAATTTTGTTTTAAAATTTGCCCATATATATATATATGTAAAAAAACCATTTCCCGTATATAGGAAAATAATTGCATTCTCGTTTTTAAATAGTCAGTTTTCGTTTTTTAAATACGTTAAAATTTGCTTACTATCAAACTTTTTTTCTATTAGTTTTGTTAATCCACGTAAAAAAAAATCAACATTTTATATCGACTGTAAATAAACTTTGTTTATATAATGTAAAAAGAATTTTTTAATTGAATTAGTGATTAAAGTGAAATTTAATACAATCCTTTAGAAAAGAATATGAAAATTTGACGATTTAAAAATAAAAGATTAAACATGAATCTTTCCTAATTTATACAAGAAAAAAATTGTAAAATATATTTTACCAATCACAACTTATGTATATATAACGAATTTATAATAAAATTGAAAAAATTCATATAAAATTTGATTTACAATTAATTAATCGTGTAAAATTATTTCAGTATTACTACGGAAATTATAAAATTTTCATTATTTCACCTTTATACAGATGAAAATTTTTATTGTATATATAGGGAAATTATAAAATTGTTAAAAATCTCGACCATTAATTTTATAATCCATGGTTAAATAACAATTTATCCTCTAATTAAACCACTTATTGCTGGGCTAAAAAGATCTAGCTAGACATATATGTACTTCAAAGTTCAAACTAACACACGTACACCAGCTAAATGTTACATTATTTCGTAGTACAGCGCGTGCGCATTGATATAAACACAGCACCTAACATGTACCTCTACAAATTATTAAACAATTTCTCCTAAAACAAGAAGACATATACATATATATCACATGAATATACAACAGATGGGACATATCATGCAAATTTTGGTTTCATACTAAACGACCAAAGAATCTGAAAGGCCAAACCTATTCACGTGGGTGCCTCGTGTGCATAACTCTCTTAAGAACTAGTTACACGTACGTGCCTTGTGTGCATGCCGGTGGTTCAGTATGTGTAGAGGACGTATCTTCAATCAGAGATTTTGACACCTTACCAATTATTTTGCCACAATGATTGTAAACCACTTGACATATATATCATATAATATATTACCATACGAAATTATGCATATCAAAATTGCAGTCACAATTAATACTTTATCAATCTGTATGTATATACACATTGCAAAATATATAGTATTTATCACATGAACCGACAAGATATCATTTAATATATATATATATATGTAACCAGCCTTATCGCCACAACACTACATGCACATATTATAAAATAAAACAAATTTTAAGAATCAAATTATTTAACTTGAAATATAGAACATTTAAAACTTTTCAAAATTTTCGGACTTCACTACCTGTTTGATTTATTTTTGATGTTTCACAGAAAAACTTGTTGCTACAACAAGACTTTTCTTTTTGTCTTTTTCAACTCAATTTATTAAATTTTAACTTGTAAAATAAACATATAATTAATGATTCAGCAGCAAAATTAATGAGTTACGGGTAGTTGAATTATTTGAATTAGATATTCTAAATATGTAAACTATCCATATATTACATTATTTATTTTTTCCCTACCCAATATAAAAATAGATAAATGCTAACCAGTGACTAATTAAAGAACTAAAAGAAAAATTATTTTATTAAAATACGAAAAATTATGTTCGTGAACATTTTCTCGCTTACTCGTAATTTTCATATTAAATACTTTTTCTCTTAAATTTTTTAATCACAACAAAAACCCAAAAAAAAATTATTAGATTTATTAAATTCACATTATATATGTAAATGCTTTACATAAAAACCATGACATGACTTCTTGCACTATTCATGAAAACTTGAGTTCAATATCTTAATGTTGAGATAGACATTTTATAGTGACTAAGTGTGAGCAGATTGAGCCACACGTTCTTATTGATTCAAAGCCGAATTGACCAATGTTTACTCAATCAAGTACAGAAACAATTTAAATACTGAATTGGACCGATCATGACTTTGATTTCTAGTGCTGGTCCAGTCTAATTCTAATATTAATGGTCCAGGAGTACTTCTTAATAGTTGAGTGGGGAATTATTCGATACTCTTACCATTTCCTTCAATTGTATTATAAAATAGAGGTCCCTCTTAGGTACAGCATCTCCACTTATAAAAAGAAAAGATAATTTCATCCTACAGGAACTATATGACACAAGAATCAAATCATTTCACAATTTATTTTTTAGCATTGTCACATTGTGGTTTCCAAACATAGCCGACACTCCTACAAATTATTAATCACATGTGGCTCCTACAAATTCCATTCCAACTTGTGTTTACTTAATTATTGGTCATTAGTTGGGCATATTGTCTGGTTTCTGATGCCTCACTTTTGCAACCATTAATTAGTGGGTGCATTATGGCCACCCTAATACCATATATTGCTCACCTGGAATATCTTCATCTGTTGCACGACAAGTAGACATCAATGCGGGTCAAAGTTTTAATAATTTTTTCCCTCAATTATATATGAATATTACCTTATAGCACAATTAATTATACGAATATTATATCTTAACACAATTACATTGATCTTATCTTTCATTTGCATAATTTATCATTTATTGGCTTGTAGTACATAGCAACAAGCATATGCAACCCTACCTTGTATTAATTATAGCCTACGTACCATGCATTTGCCTATATATAAATGACACTTCTTCACCTTTCAAAGTCATCTTGCATCTTCCACTACTTGTTTCTATTTCTCTCGCACTTTAACCATTTTCATAAACCAAAGGAAAAAGGGTTACTCTTTTTCTTTTTTCCTTGTAACAAAACATGTCTTCCTCAGATTGTGTGTTTGAATTAGGAATTGAGTTCTCCGAGGCCAACAATGTTCTACTAATGTCCCTGTTGGAAGAAACACAAGAAGAAGAGTGCTATGGTGATGATAGGCTTGTGAGCATGATTCAGTCATTGGAGGCAGAGATCATTGACACTGAAATGGGTCAAATGTATGAGATGGGGCACGTGGACGATCAAGATTGCTCCACATTAGCCAGTAGCCCTGATCATTGGGTTGACATGGAATTAATCTCTTCCATGCCCTTTGATGAGATGAACGCATGGATCCCTTATGGAGATGAGATGATGGAGCATGTAGCAATGGAATATGATCCTGGAAATGATATCGATGATTTTCAACTGTGTTATGGAGTTTTCTTGGACCAACAATATAGAGAGGCTAATTATTTAGCACAAGGGCCAAGTGATGCAGTTTTATGAAATTAAATAATATAGTAACTAGCTAGTGCTATAAGGAAATAGACGAAAATGGATTACTTTGTCACATTAATTTGTGAACGTAAGTACATGATACTACCAAAGTTGATTATATATTTAGTTTACCTTTGCTCATGTAATTACCTAGCTAAAAATTAATTAGAAAGGATGATGGATTCTCCAAAATTCCTCGATGGTACATGCTTATAAGAAACAGTTCTGATATTTATTCCCTGAGTATTTTTTTTCATCATTAATTATTGACTATTTTTAATTTTTAATTGTTTTTATTTATAATATACATGATGAAGTAATGATTACGACCCTCTGCAAATTACACAAAGTTCAGCTGCATCATTAGTTATTAATGCTTTAGTGACTTATTATTTTTTTCATAAAGAAAAACAGTTTTCTTAAAATCATATTTTTTTTTGTCTTTGTATATATAAGAGAATAGAATTAACTAATAAAACTGATTAATTATAATGTTATTTTCTCTGTATAAGAGAATAGAAATCAAATTTTGAAAAAGAAATAGTAGGCTGAATTTAATAATTGGAAGATAGGATAACCTAAGAGTTAGAAATAAAAATTAGAAGACAAACAAAGTTAAAGTCATGAGTTTTAACCCTCTCACTAGTATAAATTATTAATTCCTAACACTTAAAGTTTACAAGTTTTAATATATATATATATATTAATTTTACAATTTGATTTTTTTATAAATATCTCTTCCATCACTTCATTTATCTCATCACACACAACAACTTAAAATCTTGGATAAGCTACCCAAATTTCATAACGGTAGACCAACACTGATGATTCAGAATGATGTGATAATTGTCCTCATTCTTTTGAAACGTTTCTTAATTAAAATAGTATTATTTAAAACGCTAATTTTTAATTTCCATATTTTATTTTCTTTTGAAACTTTGAATATTTATTAAGTTTTTTAATTTTTAAATAAAATACAATTATATACTAAAAAATAAAAAAATTATTAAATATAATTCAAATATTTAAAGATATAATATAAAATTAATAGTAGAATATATAATATGAAAACTATAATAATTAAAACTAATAAAATAATATAATTAAAATAATTGATCCATATAAATAAAATTATAACAGTATAATAAAAAATTTAACACCCAAATTTATATATAGTCTAAAATATACTTTTATCAACAAAATAAATTTAGAACGTATACAAAACTGTAATATAAAAATGTCCATTTATGTCAATTTTTTTACTTTCTGATCAACGAATTTTATCAAAACTTATAATTCAATCAAGGAATTTTTTAATTTCTTACTTCCTACATTCAGTTTTCAACTCCTTTCATTTTTCAACTAACTTTCCAATTAATTTTACCCATAGTCTGAATGTGATCAATCTAATAGATTTAGGACGTGGCAGAATATTTAACAACTTATGTAGGTTTACAAATATAAATTGTACAATTACTATATACACGTACTCAATAGACAAATAACATTAATTCAAATAAGGCTATTTTTCTCTTTTTTTTACGTTCTTTATTTTTATTTATTTGTTTATTTATTTTTATTTTTTTGCATTTACATTTCCATCATTTATATCATTGGTGAGATCAAAGAAGATCACCAACCTTAATTAAAAAAATCAATTCATATTGGAACTTTGAGAATCGAGCCAAATATTTAAGTGGCTTTATAGGGTGAATTTATTATTATTATTATTATTATTATTACATTGTGGCTATCCTAATACCATATATTGCTCACCTGGAATGCCTTGATCTGTTGCTTAACAAGTAGACATCAACGAATCAAAGCATTAATAATTTTTTTCCATCACAATTAATTTATGAATATCATGTGGCACAATTATGTGAATCTCGTCTTTCATTTTATTATTGATTGGCCTACATGTAGCAGCAAGGAAAAACAAACCCTCGTGTTAATTATATAGTGTAACAGGCATTTGCCTATATAAACAACCATCCTCACCTTTCAAAGCTATCTTGCATCTTCCACCGCATTAAATTGTTTCCAATATTTCTCCCATTTTAACCACATTCATTCATAATCATAAACCAAAATAAAAAAAAGGGTCAGTACTTTTTCTCATTGTAAGAAAAAATGTCTTCCTCGGAGGGATTGGTGTTTGAATTAGGAATTGAGTTCTCCAAGGCCAACAATGTTCTTCTTATGTCACTATTGGAAGAAACACATGAAGAAGAAGAGTGTTATGGTGATGATAGGCTTGTGAACATGATTCAGTCATTGGAAGCAGAGATCAATGGCACTGAAATGGATCAAATGTATGAGATGGGACACTTGGCCGATCAAGATTGCTCCTTATCAGCCAATAATAGCCCTAATCATTGGATTGACATGGAGTTGATCTCTTCCTTGCCGTTTGATGAAATGAATGCATGGATCCCTTGTGGAGATGAGATGATGGAACATGTAGCAATGGAATATGATAATGGCATGGATGATTTTCAATTGTGTTATGGAGTTTTCTTGGAACAACAATATAAAGAGGCTAATTATTTGGCAAAGGGCAAAGTGACGAAGTATTCTGGATTTAATTAATACATAGTAGCTAGTATTAGCAGAGGACATGGATTACTTTGTCACATTAATTTGTGAATGTGTCCTAAAGTACATGATAGTCAAACTTAATTTTATCAATTTTTTACTTTTCTACCTCTTGCTCTCATTTAATTATCTAGTTGAAAATTAATTAGAATGGATAATGTATTCCTCAGTTCCTCGATCATACTTGCTTATAGAAATGTAGTACTGACATTTATTTCCCGAGTAGTATTGTTTCTTTAAACAACATGATAAAATTATCTAGTTGATTATACACTTCTACAAATTACATAATGATTAGATAATTCTTAGTAACTCATTACTATTTTTTAATTTTAGTGTTATTAAGATTATAACAAAAAATAGTTTTACAACTTATCCAACTTTTAGTTCGGTTGTAAAAAAAATGTGATAACATACGTGGGTTCTATAATTTATACTGTTCATACTTACAACATTTTTATAATTATGTATTTTATTCATCGTAAAATGAGAAGTATGAATTTGAAATATACAGTGTCATACATAAATTATCTAAACTTAAAATTTGTTAGCGATAATATAATCACTTAAAAAGTTTTGTACATTTTTGTTTCAATCTTGATCAGTTGAATATATTATAATGGATTGTACTTTCTTCGCACTTGAGAAAATACCTATGTGGGAGTCCTAAAGCCAATTATGAAATCAGTAAACCCTAAAAAGTTCTACTGCGAGTGATGTCATGTGATTGTGAGGGAATTAGGCTTATTTGTGGACTATAATCTCTAACTCACTTTTATTGTTCACACCTTTTTCAGAGTGTGGCATGGTTGATGCCTTTCACACGTGTTAAGGAAGAGAGGTGTAAGACTACCGTTTCTTAACCACGTGGAAAAAGATTCTATGCTTTATTTGGTTTGAGTATACGGGTCTGAGTGACTATAGAATTTTTAGGCATTCTAGTAATCATGGTAATTGATAAAAAAACGGGATATCATTTTTCAATCGATTACGATTACCTTGAATGGTTCACCATCCCTGAAGTATTAAGCTTCAGAGGAATAAGTGTTTTGTTATGTTTGATCGGCATACACTAAATGGTTTACAGTCCCTCAACTACTAAGCCAAAAAAGCATAAGCACTTATTATGTTCAATTAGCCTAATCCACATGGTTTACAACTTAAGTGTTGAACCTAAAAATGCATAAGCACTGACTGTGTTCGATCAACCTGCCTCAAACAATCCAATTTTAAAGCAATTTAACTCAGATTTGAACATTTTAAGATATTGTCTTGAGTACTGGGATAAAATCAAAGTTGTACGTCAAAAGAATAATGTGTTCTTTCTTTTTCTCTCGTATATTTTCTAATTGAGTTGCCGACTTTAGACCTCAAAAGTAATTTGGTGATCCTACGTCTAACAATCAAAAGTAGGGAAAAATTTGAAGATTTAGCAATGAATTGTTGTTCTGATTAGCACGGATTTCTTAAGCACATGGTTAATTACGAGTTTGAAACCTGATATATAAATGATAACTCAAAGTACAAAACATAGAAAGAAAGAATAACTTATCTCAGAAGCAAAGATGAATTGAATTAATGATAATTACGTAGAATATATGTCCCGTCTTATATACTAGAACCTAACCATAATTCTAACAACTCTTAACTTCATCAACTACCTAACTCTCTAAGTTAATTAACTAACATTGTCCAATTAAAGTATTACAGTTAATAATAACAAAAGGAGAAGTGTTTTTAGTTGTTGTTAAGAAACACTTTAGTTACATTCAGAGCCAATCGGAAGGGTGAGGGAAATCCCCCTGCACCCTAATAAGAGAAATTAAAATAAGTTAATATTATTTTATTTTATTTTTTAACGAAATTATGTATTTTATAGAAAATATATAATAAATTTTTTAATTGAAAATATTATAAGTAAATTTTATCTCATTTAATTTTATTTGATGTCTAAAAAAAATATTTAGACTATTCAATCGGAACATTAAATAAAATACATGAGAAAATTTTATACCAAGACTCTGGTTACAGTGTTCCCTTTAAACACTTCTCCTTGGTTTGATTTCATATTCCTTGTACTGTGTTACTTAATTATTGGTCATTGAGTGGGCATGTTGTCTGGTTTCGGATGCCCCCACTGTTGCAGTCATGAGTGGGTGCATTATGACAAGCCTAATACCCTATGTATATTGCTCACCTGGAATGCCTTCATCTGTTGCTAGTAGACATCAATGGGTCAATATTTTAATAATTTTTTCCATCACAAATAATATATGAATAATCTTACCAAAATTATATTTGAATGCATCTTATCTTTCATCACATATAATTTTATTAATATTGCTTCCTTCGTGATACATGGAACCAAGCAATGGCCAAAGTACCCCACCTATTAATTAATGTACCATACATTTGCCTATATAAAGATCCCTTCTTCTCCTTTCAAAGCCATTCTACTTCTACCATTACCTAGATTGTTTCTATTTCTTCCAGTTAATTTAACCAAAAAAAAAGGGTCACTCATTTTTTCATTTTTTTTTTTCATTTTAACAAAGTTACTAAGAAAATGTCTTCCCCAGATGGTGTCTTTGAATTAGGAATTGAGTTCTCTCAGGTTAAGAATGATCTTCTGATGTCTCTGTTGGAAGAAACGCATGAAGAAGAGTACCATGGGGATGATAGACTTGTGAGTATGATTCAATTATTGGAGGCAGAGATCAGTGACACTGAAATGAGTCAAGTGTATGAGATAGAACACGTGGACGACGATCAGGATTGTTCCACGTCAGCAAGTAGCCCTGATCATTGGGTTGACATCAAATTGATATCTTCCCTGCCGTTTGATGAGATGAATTCATGGATCCCCTATGGAGATGAGAAGATGGAGCAAGCAATAATGGAATATGAAGCTGGAAATGATATTGATGACTTCCAATTGAGTTATGGAGTTTTCTTGGACCAACAATATAAAGAGGCTAATTATTTGGCACAAGGGCCAAGTGATGTAGTTTTCTATAATTAATTAATGTAATAATATTATATAAGGAAATAGAAGAGAACATGGATTGGTTTGTCCCACATTAATTTGTGAGCTTTATTCACTTTTTCTCTCATGTAATTACTTAGGTGAAAATTAATTAGAATGGATTTTCTTTCATCACTTGACCATGTTTGCATTTGCTGATATTTATTTTCCTAAGTAGAATTGTTCTTTTTAACAATATGAATATATATGACTGAATTTATTATGACCTTCTACAAATTTCATAAAAAATCTGTATAATTAGTTTGTTCTTAACTATTTATGAGAAAATAGAATTAACTCAAATAAAATAATTTTACTGATCCTTAGTCAGAGAGCGTTCAAAATAATAATATAATATACACAGAGATGTAATTTCTCGTATATATACTCTATTGTACTTAAGCTTTTAGTCAGTTATGCGCTTTATAAATTATTGTTTCAGGGGTTCAAAAGTTGTTTGACAATTCTATGTGATTTGAAAATTCGACATGAGTTGTTCACCAAAATTGAAAATTTTTATAAAAAATAGAAAAGAAAGAAAATTTTATAATTTGAAAAAAAACTTGTGTTAATAATTTTATGTTGTGAAAAATGAATATAATATTTTATCTATATTTACATTTCAACCAACATGAAATTATTTACTGAAAAATTATTATCCAAACAAATGACAAATATAACACCGAAATTTTCATCTCTATTTATAGTTCTTTGTGTAGTGACCGTATAATAATAAATATTTTAAAAAATAAAATAATAAGAAATAATGGTTCCAAAAAAATTTAAAATAAAAAGTTAATTACAATTCTACTAATTTTCAATTTTATTTCTTTTAATAATTTAAATCTCATTGATTAAATTGATAATTTAATAAAAAATAATAATAAAAATATTATCACAAGTAAAGTATATTTTAGTTAATTACAATTTTACTAATTTTTAATTTTATTTCTTTTAATAATTTAAATTTCATTGATTAAATTGATAATTGAATAAAAAATAATAATAGAAATATTATTATATATTTTAATTTAATTTTTCGTACATATGTTACTCTATCGGAGGTTAGAGATATCTTTGAAGTAATAAGATTATGCACATGATTCATTTAAGATCAGTTATTCCCATATAAATATGATTCTAAGAAATAAATTGTCACATTTTTTATATTCATTCTCATCCTATACATAATAATAAAAAATTATAATTATAAGATTGTTAAAATTTAAAAAGCCTTAAATTATTTTTTAATATTTATTTATTTTTATTCCTTCTAACATCGTCACGACCTTTATCTCTAACCTCCACCGTTTTAGTGTTATTGGCTCATCGTTCCAGTATCATCTGTCTGTCTCACAGTTTTATTATTGTTCACTCGTCCATTAAATACGTTTCACCATCCTTTATTGTTCCGTACTCTATTATTATGGATTGTTTCATTTTTTTTTTTAATTCTGTCAGCAGTTTTTCTAAACTTGACATTTCATACAAAACTTGACATTTCATACGAGTGAACTTTCATATTCTCATTGTAAAAGTGATTTTTTTTTCTTTTATTATATTTTACGTTGTGAACGGTGAAGAATTTTATAATGACATTTACAATTATATATAACTATAAAATTTATATATATATATATATATATATATATATGTGTGTGTGTGTGTGTGTGAACTTACTTTTCAATTTATAAATTTATAAATGTATGGATTTTTGTATTTTTAAATTTTTGAATTCATGATATTAATATAAATTGATATTAATATATTAGTTTGAATATGAATAATTCTTATAAGTTTTATAAAATATATGATTTTAATGAAAAATATTAATTTATTGATGATATTTTTAATTTTAAAAATGGAATATTTTTTGAAAACAAAATAATATTCGAAGGATGTTACAACGTTACACAAAATTCTGAAAAATCCAGTTTACAAACTAAGCAATTGAATAAATTATTCTTATGTTAATATAGCTGAGAATGTCATTTCTTATTTTTAATCTGGAACCAAATCCACCTTGTATATTTAATTCAAATGTTATATTTAAAGAAAATTCAATTTATGAAAAAATTAACTGGATCTGCGTTCAAGGTCCTATCATATGTTAAATAGGTTAATTTTTAAATAATTTTAACTTTTAGTTCACCTGTAAATTTTTAATCTGGAATTTCAGTCCTCTTATTATTAAGTTTACAATTTTAATCTTCCTATTTATAAATCCATAATTTGTATTTTTAATTATTTGATTTAATGCTCTAATTTTAATAATTTTGCAATATCAATTCCCTTATTTAATATCATAATTTTAATTTCTTTATTTTTAAACATACATAATTTTAACTTAATTAATTAATATTTCATTTATTTATTATTAATGTTCTAACATTTAATATAATCAAATAGAATTGGACATTCATTGTTAAATACGACATCATAGTTAATATTGAAGCATTAACCGTAAGAAAAATATACATTTAATGGTTTGACTAAAATCATATATTATAAAACTTGGAGGACTAGTACTATTTGAAACTATATATTTTAAACTATTTGAATGTTATGCAAAAAAAATAAATAAATAATGTTTATTATGCATTTCATGAAACTAAATTAATATTTAATCCAAATTCTTTATAATAGTGAATATTTTTATTAAAAGGAAATTTTTTGTATGATTTGTTTTTACAGAGTTTGTGCCAAACTATGGAAAAAGTTCTCAAGCTCTCAATGTTACTCGTAAATAAAACATAAAAATCACATGTATTTTTTCATTTATCTAGTATGATATCATCGCTAATTTCATATACAAATATATTTTACTAATATATAAAAGAAATATTATAAAAAATAAATGAAATAATTAGACAGATAAACATTACTCATAGATGAAGATTTGTGAGTATATTTCTGCATATAATATTTTTCTTTAACATAAAATTAAAGAACTATTCCATCTTTGTACAATGATGCATACAAATGTTGATATCATCAATAGATTTCATTAAGTTGCAACCTTCACCAATGTTGGAAAGCATTCATGGGAGAACCATGACATTTTGTCCTGTCACAGAAAGCAAGACATATTGCATATAGAACGGGATTACCAAATACAGGTAAACATCTCCACAGAGCGCATTTGATAGCACAACTGCTGAGGTTGCTTTGATAATTGTTAGACTCTTGCATAGATGGAGAATTGCAATTAGCCTTTGAGAAGTTTGATGTAATGATGACCATAATCACGACTAAAACTCTTATAGTTTTCATCTTATTCCTTAACATATTTCTCTCTAATTTTAAGAAATCTATCTCCGAATTTTGTATAGATGAAAAATTCTTGTTGTCACATTTCAAAGTAGAACAAAATCAATTTATAGGTTAAAATATATTATATTTCATATAATAACATTTAATAATATTATTAAATTTTAAAAGTAAATACTTATTATGCGTAATAAATATAACATAAATATTCTATTTAATGTTAGTATTTAATGCCTAGAGTCTCTCTTATCCACGTGGAACCAACCTGGTTTGATTCCGTCATCTATTCTGAAAATATAATATTTAATTTGGTGTCCATTAGCTTGTCCAATTAATGTATTAAATGCGCAATCAATAACTATTAGAGATTAGTCATTAACTAGTCAACAATCAAACTCTGATCCTTTATGAAAGAAATCAAAAATTAAAAGTTTAGTTAATTTAATTAGTAAAACTATTAATAATTACTCTTGGTTAATTAATTCAATGCTTTATTTGTTTACTTATTCCATAGTCCTGATTCCTTAATTATTTTAGTTATTTTTATGATTTAATTTGTGTTTAATATTTCAAATACTTTTTTTATTGGACATCATGTCAATACTTATTTTATTAGGCCTCATTACTTGTGTTTCATTTTGTATTGCACTTATAAGCCAATTTATTTTACTTGTCTTTTGACTTGCCATAATCTACCACATTCTTGTCATGAAAATACTTTTCCCATGCTTTGTTTGTTTACTTATTGCATAGTTTTTAATTTGATTCTTTTATTATTTGTACAATTCTTTAGTTAATTTTTTATTTAATTTTCTCTTAATATTTCAATGATTTTTTTATTAGACATTATGTCCATACTTTTTTTATTACACCTCATTACTTGTTTTTGACTGTATCGCACTTATGAGCTACAATTTATTTTGCTTGCCTCATGACTTGCCTTAGTCTATCACTTTCTTTAAATAAATATCATTTTCCCTTCTCTGTTATATAATTGAACTATTTAAGGTCCAACATCTTAAAAATAATAAAAAGTTAAAAATTAAATATATATATATGTATATATATATATATATATATAATTACTTTTTAAAGTAGGATTTATTTTACATCTCTTTAAACTTACCTTATATATCGGTTAATCACTCAGTATTATTTTTTTTTCTTTGCATCTTTTTACACTTTATTTCAATTCCAAATACTATAGTCTCAATTAAATTAATTCTTAATATATCAGTATTTAAAAATTCATTCTCGTTATATATAAAATTCTTGATTAATAATAAGAAATAAATAAATTGAATTGGTCAGAACACTAATAGATTTATGCCGTTGGTTATTATACTAAGTACAAAATAAAACAAAAAATTAAAATATAAAAAGAACAAATAAAAATTATGGTAATATATAAATATTTACGTCAAATATCATATTTAAAGAAAATGTAATTAATGAAAATAAATAAATTTGATGTACGATTGAAAGATCCTATCATATATTAAATAGGTTAACCTTAAATAAAATATGATACAATTTTAACTTTTAGTTACCCGTAAATTTTTAATATGGAATTTTAGTCCTTTTATTATTAATTTTATAATTTTAATCTTTCTATTTTTAAATCCTGATGGAGGATTACCCCTTTTAAAAGGTAAAGGAGAATGTCAAAAAAAAAAAAATAACAAGTTTAATACTCAAGAAGATAGAAGTATAAGTCTAAGGAGAGTTAACTAAGTTAAAGTCAACTCAAGATGAAGACTTGTCTCTTATTTTGAGACCTTGTAATTTTCTTGAAATTTTGTAATTTCTTTATTTTTGAGACAATTGAATAATTCAAATTGGCCAATTTTGGGAGCTTGAAGCTCACGGCCTAGCATAGGAAGCATGCACTGAATTTCCTAAGCAATTTGAGAGAGAGTGTGCGCCACTCTCCTTGGAGAGAGTGGAGAGAAATGGGAGGGAAAGTTAGTGACAATTCCACTAACTCTAATTCAAACTTAACCCTTAGATTAGATCCAAATCAAGGACTAAGTTTGAACTTCCAGTCAAGCATGTTTGACATCAATGCAAGAGTGATTCTTGGCTCTTAATCAAGATCTCATCATGTGGTCTTAATTCAAATTTGAGTCA
Organism: Hylodesmum podocarpum; assembly: GCA_026586105.1. NCBI lineage: Eukaryota > Viridiplantae > Streptophyta > Magnoliopsida > Fabales > Fabaceae > Hylodesmum > Hylodesmum podocarpum. The sequence continues at coordinate 3,119,442 of JALJEV010000111.1, read as the reverse complement.
CATGTTTCCCACCACTCAAGTTTGAATTTCCTCCACGTGATCTAGATCTAATCAAGAGGTGGAGAATTAAACTTGTATCACAAGTCACATGCTCCCCTCTTAGTCTCACCGTGACCTTAGATTAACTTGTTAATTCAAGGGTGAAGGTGAGGATCCGTGTGAAGTGCTCCTAGGGGCTTACCATGCGTTGATCCTCCTTTGATCCAAGGGTTAAGAAAGCTAACCGGTTCACCTTAGCACTTGGCGCCAAAGCTTAGTATAAGTAGTAGGAAATTTGAAGTGTGACGACTTTTGATCACAGCCGACCGCTCTACCACTAAGCTACTGAGGAACAACGGGTAATTCGATCTCATAGAGTTCAAGAATGAATTGAATTTAGCAAGTGTTAATTCTTGAGAGTGATTTTCTCTCTAAGGTTTCTTCTCTAACCTTGAATCTTATAAATGAAACCTATTCCTTGTGACGATTCTCGCTTAGGCTTATTGCTCATGCATGGCGCCTCCACTCTCTAATTCTCTTCCACTTTCATTTTTTTTCTAAGTCCTTGAGTCATGGAGTCTTTTGCTTCCGCCATTGATGTTAAACTGTGGAGCTTCCAATTGAAGATGAAGATCGGACCTAACTTGAGCTTCTTCTCAAGCAAGTTCATATCAAGTGGTATCTAGAGCTAGTTCTTCTTCACAATTGGATCTTACTCCTTATGTTAGTAATTTCATTCGGTCACTTTGAATTTTCTTGAGTTCTTCATCTAATTCTCTTAGTGTGCTTAGGATCTATCATTAGATTTCCTTAATTGTCTAGTAGTTTTGTCAATTTCTTGTTTAGGTCTTTTTTGTTCGGTGAAATTGTATCAATTCATCTTGTTCATGTGTTGATTCGTTTAGTTCATGTTCTTATGTGTCAAATCTGGAAAAAGATGTTCAAAAACATGTTATATGTTGTAGATCTCAAATTATGCACCGTAGCACCACAAGCTAGCACTTAGGCCTTGCATTGCTTCATGAATTTGCCATCCTACATGTTAATTTTTATATCTTGGACTTGTGATATGTGTCCCACATGATTCCTTGTTGTATGAGACGTATATTCCCTGTTTTATGCGTCAAACTCTGTTTTGGTTCATACTAATAGTTGTTCACATGTTACATGCTAAGTACCTTGTGCAAATTTGAGTTCAAGAAGCTAGTATCTTGCTTATCCTTGTTTTTAGTAATTTTAGGCTTAGTTAAGTACTTAGAACTAGTAGTAAAGTTGATGTCCAGTAGTGAAGTCGAGAGAAAAGAACAAAGAAAGTCAAGAACGGATAGAAAAGAAACAAAAGATTAGAAGAAAATTCAAGAGAAAAGAAACAAGAAGAAAAGAGCTTAATGAGAAAACTAGTGAAAAAATATGTATCAAGTGAATTTGAGTGAAATTTGAGGTGCAGTACCGTGACCTTAGAGCCTTCAAGACAGTCATAAAATTGAGTTTCAAGTTACATTGGACAAATTAAAAACACTTAGGACTAAGTACACATCAATAGAATTGAGCTAAAATTGCTAGTAACTTGGATTACTTGAGCTTGAGGTGTGCATTGTTCTTGGCAAAATTTTTGTGAACTATATTTTGTGTGAAAATTTCCAGTTAATACTTGTGACTATAATTGACATTTTACTGCACTTAAATTGATTCCTTGCTTTGCAAAATTTTTACCTACTTTTCCTACTAAACTCGGTCTCAAATTGAATCACTAAGCTACCTTGAGTTTTATGTGCTTGAAAAATTTGTCTTGCTTAGTGATTGATCCAGCAAGTTTTGGATTCCTTGTTGTCCAGTATTGAAGCTATTGTCTATTCACATTAATTCCTTGATTTGAGTAGCTTGTTCAATTCTACTTTGTGCTTTTATTGCTTGTTATTTACTTGGGATCCTTGGTTTTGTCTTTGAGTTTTTGTCTCCCTTGGAATTCTTAAGCTTAACCGAGAATTGTACCTCTTTCACAAGGAAACATTCCTAGGTAATTGATTAGAGGTTTAATTAGAAACTTTGGTTGAGAATTGAGAGGAAAAAGGCAAGAGAGTCACATTAAAGAAAGAGCCTTCTAAGAGTGATACACGAGTGCTACTAGAGTGATACACTTAGTGAGTGGCAAGGATCCTCTATATACTTGTATTTGTTATCTAACCTTTTCTTGTGCAGCTATGAATACCTCTCCTAGTGTGGGAAATGAGCTCTCACTAAGGTCTAAAAGAATGGTGTACATGATGAAATCCATGCTAAATGCTAGCTTGGATGAGAGGTTTGATCAAGAGAGGCAGTTGAAGGAGGAAAGGAAGATAAGAAAGGAGTTAGGAAAGAGAATCCTTGGAGAGACTAGTGGCAATCGTAGGAATCACCATAGTGGAGGTGCTAGAAATAGGGGAAGCCGAGGGGGAGAGAGTGATGAAGTACCTAGGAGTAGAAGGGATAACTATAGAGGAAGTGGTAGTGAAGAAGGGACTCCTAGAGGAGACTATGATACACCTAGGGAGAGTGATTGGGGAAATAACTATGATGAGGATGAGCCCTTTAGGAACAATGGAAATGCAAGGAGAGGAAGGAGGGGACCTCAACCTAGAAGACAAAATTACACCCATAGGAGAAATTATGGAGAAGATGAACCTAGAGCTTGGGAAGGAAACACTAAAATAACCTTACCTAAATTTCTTGGAGATGGTGATGCCGAGACATATTTAGATTGGGTGATGAAGGTAGATCAAGTCTACTCTTGTTACCCTACCTTGAGTGAGGAGAAGAGGCTCAACATGGCCATATTGGAGTTTGAAGGTTATGCATTGGTTTGGTGGAACCAAGTGCTAGTAGATATCGAGAAGAGGAGAAGGTCACACATCACCTCTTGGACTCAACTAAAGGATGCTATGAAGGGGAGGTTTATACCTATCTCCTATACAAAGGATCTACATGTGAGGCTCCAAAGGCTAACTCAAGGAGGGAGGAGTGTGTAAGAATATTACAAGGACTTGGAGCTCACTCTCTTGAGGGCGGATTTCCAAGAAGACAAGGAGGCCACCATAGCTAGGTTCACCAATGGGTTGAATAGGGAGATTCAAGATATCTTGGAGCTCCAAAATTATAGGACCTTGGAAGATGCCATACATAAGGCCGAGAGGATTGAGGGCCAAATTAAAAGGAAAGGCACTTTCAAGAAGGCATACAACAATGGTTCTTCAAGTTGGAAGGATAGGCAAAAGAAGGAGGGAACCTCCAAACCCTTATACAAGTCCAACCGAGATGACACTAAGGGTAAAGAGATTTCTAAACCTAACTCTAAGCCATCTAACATTAAATGTTTCAAATGTCTAGGTTATGGACACATTGCCTCACAATGCCCCAACAAGAAGACCATGGTGATTAGAGTGGATGGTGAGATCACAAGTGAGGGAACCACTCAATCTTCAAGTGATGAGGAGGCTAGGGCTAGTGACCACTCAAGCATGGAGCAACCGGAAGATGGAGACCTCTTGATGGTTGGGAGGATGCTTGGCAGCGCATGTGTAGACCTTGATGATACACAAAGGGAGAACATTTTTCACACAAGGTGCACCATAGGCGGCAAGGTATGCTCCTTAATCGTTGATATTGGTAGTTGCACCTGTGGTTAGCACTAGGCTTGTAGAGAAACTTGATCTTAAGACAACTCCACATGCAAAACCATACAAGTTGCAATGGCTAAGTGAACAAGGAGAATTAGTAGTGAATAAACAAGTTTTGATAGCTTTCACAATAGGTAGATATAATGATGAAGTTTTGTGTGATATTATGCTTATGGAAGCATCTCATATCTTGTTAGGAAGGCCATGACAATTTGATAAGCATGCACTTCATGATGGTTTGTCTAATACATATATGTTTTCTCATGGAGGTAGAAAAATTAGTTTAAAACCTTTAACTCCTAGAGAAGTGTGTGAAGATCAAGTTAAAATGAAAATCAAAAGAGAAAGTGAAAGGAAAACCAATGAGCTTATAAAACATGAAAAATCACCTAAGTCTAGTGTGAAGGGAGCTTTGGCCGAGACTTCAAAGAAAATTACAGTAAATGCCACTGTAGAAAATCAAGTGAAACCTAGGCTAGGTAAATCCAAAAAGGGTAATCCTAAGAGTGATAGAAAGCTCAAAGGAAGAGCTAGTGAGTCTAAGGAAGGTCTATTGGTAAATAGGAGTGAAAATAGGAGAGAATTCTTAGCAAGAAAGTCCATGTTCCTATGCTTTCCTTCACCTTGTTTTTTTGAATGTAAACTTTGTTGGTGATCAAGTGAGCTTAGATGCCTTATTGGATGAGTATAAGGATGTCTTCCCTAGTGATATTCCTCACAGCCTACCCCTTGAGAGGCATAGAGCACCAAATAGATTTGATACCTGGTGCCTCTTCCAAATAGGCCTACCTATAGAACCACTCCCCAAGAGACTCATGAAATAGAAAGGCAAGTACAAGACCTAGTTAGCAAGGGATGGGTTAAAGAGAGTCTATCTCCTTGTGCTTCTCCGGTTATCTTAGTTCCTAAGAAGGAGGGCATATGGAGAATGTGTACGGATTGTAGAGCCATAAATAACATCACAATTAGATATAGGCACCCCATACCTAGGCTTGATGACTTGCTAGATGAACTTCGTGGCTCAACCATCTTTTCTAAGATTGATCTTTAAAGCGGTTACCATCAAATTAGGATGAAGAATGGTGATGAATGGAAAACTTCATTTAAGACCAAGTTTGGACTTTATGAATGGTTGGTCATGCCCTTTGGCCACTCCAATGCTCCTAGTACTTTTATGAGGTTAATGAATCATGTGCTGAGAGAATTTTTAGGGAATTTTGTAGTGGTATATTTTGATGATATCTTTATATATAGTCAATCTTTCCTTAATCATCTAATGCATTTGATATTTGTTTTGGAAGTACTAAGGAAGGAGAAGCTTTATGCTAATCAAGATAAATGCACATTTGTCATGGACCAAGTGGTGTTCCTCGGTTTTGTGGTAAGTTCCAAGGGTGTGCAATTAGATGAAAGCAAGGTAAAGGCTATACTTGATTGGCCACGGCCTACTAGTGTTAAGGAGGTAAAGAGCTTCCATGGACTTGCAAGCTTTTATAGAAGATTTGTGAAGGACTTTAGCACCATTGCATCTCCTCTCAATGAGCTTGTGAAGAAGGAAGTACCTTTTGTGTGGGGGCCAAAGCAAGAGGAAGCTTTTAACCTTTTGAAAGAAAAACTTACCAATGCTCCTATCTTAGCTATGCCTAACTTTGATTTATCTTTTGAACTTGAATATATTGCTTCTAACCTTGGAATAGGTGTTATTTTGAAACAAGAAAATCATCCAATAGCCTATTTTAGTGAGAAGCTAAAAGGAGTTCAACTCAATTACTCAACATATGACAAGGAGTTATATGCTTTGGTGAGGGCCTTGCAAGCTTGGAAACATTATCTCTTTCCCAAGGAGTCCATTGTCCACATCGACCATGAAGCATTGGAGCACCTAAGGTCACAAGGAAAACTCAATAAAAGGCATGCAAGGTGGATGGAATTTGTGGAAACATTTCCCTACATCATCAAGCAAAAGAAAGGAGTGGCAAACATAGTGGTGGATGCCCTTAGTAGGAGGTATACACTTCTATCCTTGCTTGAATCCAAGTTGTTGGGATTTGAACATATTAAAACCTTGTATGGTGATGATGATGACTTTGGCCGTGAGTATGTAGCTTGTCTAAAAGGGGCTCACAATGAATTTTATAGGCATAATGATTATCTTTTCAAAGGAAAATGTTTGTGTGTGCCTAGAACTTCATTGAGGGAACTTTTAGTAAGTGAAGCTCATGAAGGAGGAATCATGGGTCACTTTGGTATTGAGAAGACCTTAGCCATTTTACATGAACACTTCTTTTGGCCGAAAATGAAGGCTCAAGTAGCCAAGTTTATTAACAAATGTGTTACATGTCATAAGGCTAAGTCTAAACTCTCTAACAATGGATTATAGATGTCTTTGCCTTCACCCACCTCTCCTTGGTTGGATATTTCCATGGACTTTGTCCTCGGTTTACCCAAGACAAAGAGAGGTGTAGACTCTATTTTTCTTATGGTGTGTAGGTTCTCAAAGATGACACACTTCATTCCTTGCAACAAAATTGATGATGCATCCCATGTCGCCAACCTCTTCTTCAAAGAAGTAGTAAGACTTCATGGTATTCCCCAAAGCATAGTAAGTGATAGGGACTCTAAGTTCCTTAGTCATTTTTGGAGATCATTGTGGGAAAGACTTGGCACCAAGCTCCTTTTCTCCACCACTTTCCATCCTCAAACCGTCGGCCAAACAGAGGTGGTGAATAGGACACTTGGCCAACTACTTAGAAGCTTTGTGAAGAGCAACTTGAAGTCTTGGGAAGATTGTCTACCTTATGTAGAATTTGCTTACAATAGAGTGGTCAATTCTACTACTTTACTTTCCCCTTTTCAAGTTGTTTATGGCTTTAATCCTATAACTCCACTTGACTTGTGTGCTTTTCCTTTTAGTGATGTTTTAAGTAAGGATGGAGTGGATAGGGCCGAGTGATAATCCATTTTATATACATTTTCTTTACTTTGTTCTTGGATCATTTAGCTTTTATATGTTTCATATTTTGGTAGTTTATCATAGATTTGTGTTAGAGGTATATTTTAGTACTAGTAGTAAATAATAGTTAATTTCCACAAGTTTTTATGTTTCTATGTTGATTCTTGTGTAGGTTGTATCTAGAGCTCTGAGGAATGAAGAAGAGATAAGAGCAAGGAATGAGATGAAGACTTGGAGTGCAAGTCATCAAGAAAAAGAGAAGATGAAGCCCAAGTCGTGACAACACCTGCATTTGCGCCTAGGCATGAAAGTGGGGCGCAATTGACCCTTCTCCTCTGGCGAGCTGTGGCGCAAGGACGCGCCAGGGCGCGTGCCAGGGCGCACTGGAACCCCTCCTTTCTGCCTAAACGCGCCAGGGCGCGAGCCAAGGCGCAGAGCAACCCATTTCAACTGAAGATATGCGCCAGGGCGCAAATCAACTTATGTGGAGGCGCGATTCTTCACCTATATAAGGGTTTTTGGGCGCGAAGATTAAAAAGAAGATTCCAATTCATAATTCAGTTGTTACCTTGCACACTTCTTTCGCGCGATTGCGCGATTTTCTTTTTCTCTTCTCTCCTCTCTGTTCTCCCTTCTCTTAGCTCTCAATTTCATGTGTTCAATTTCTCTTCACAACTTTGGAACTGCAACAAGTGAATTCGTTCTTTCATTTTGATTCCGCGAATCTCCAATTCTGTAATAGATTTCAAATTCAATTCATATTAATGCTCTATTAAGCTGTTCTTGATTGTTTAGGTTTTTCTTTTTCTCACGCTTTACACTGTTGCTCGTTATTCCGTTTCTGCATTCATCTTTTGCTTAATTCGTTGTTGCAATTTACACTTCGCCGTTCTAATTCCAATTTTAATTTCTCCTCGCTTTAATTCCTTCTCGCGTTTTATGTTTACATTTCTCTGCTCTACTTTCAATTTCTAATTCTGTCTTTAGTCTTCCGTTTAAATTTGTATTTTCTGTTCCGTTTAGGTTTTACTGAATTGATTAATGAAAATCCCCCTCCTAATTGTGAGTAATTTCAAATTAAATGTATGCATGTCTTCAGAGAGATGACCTAGGTTGAATCCTTCTATATTACAAATTTAATTGGGGATAAATCTAGTTTTTGATAGTCATTCGACAATGATTATCAAAATGGCGTCGTTGCTGGGGACATACGTCATTTGATTTGGAATTATCACTTTTCATGTATATAAATTGTTTGTGAAAATTGAAATTATATAGACTAACCATAATTCCATATAATAGTAGTTGTTTTTACTGAAAAAAAAAATCATTTGGAAAGTTTTGACATGTTATAAGCTTTAGCAGTGTAGGTATTAAATATTTTGTTGAGTTTTGCATAGGTGTAATTCTTTCTAGATATCATTGATGTTAGTTTGTTTTAAGTTTGTGTAGTATATGACCAGATCTAATTTAGATGATTTACTGATATATGATCCTGAAATTGAAAGAACATCTCATAGGCTGAGAAATAAAAATAGGAATAAGAACCAACATTCTCATTGTGATCCTGACCTTGATTCTGTTTCTGAAAATATGGCAAATCCAATTGAAAGAACTCTCAAGGAATTGGCTACACCTGATATCAATTATCAACCTCTGTGTATCCAATTTCCTGTACCAGAAGGTGTTGTCAAATATGAGTTAAAATCTGGACTGATTCATTTGTTGCCTAAGTTTTTAGGACTCGCAGGTGAAGATTCACATAAGCATCTTAAGGAATTTCATGTGGTTTGTTCCACTATGAGGCCTAATGATGTTCCTGAAGAAGCTGTCAAAATGAAGGCATTTCCATTTTCATTGGATGGTGCTTTGCAAAAAAATTGGTTGTATCTTCAACCAACACCTATTACCACATGGAATGACATGAAAAGAAGATTTCTAGAGAAGTTTTTTCCTGTTTCTAGGACCGCAGCTATTCGGAAGGATATAAGTGGGATAAGACAATTGTAGGGAGAGACCTTATATGAGTATTGGGAGAGATTCAACAAGTTATGTTCTACATGCCTGAACCATCAAATAACTGAGCAACTTCTCATCCAATATTTTTATGAAGGACTCATGCCTATGGAAAGAAATATGATAGATACGGCAAGTGGTGGAGCTTTGATGGATAAAACACCAGTTGCTGCACGATATCTGATTGCAAACATGGCAGAAAATTCCCAGCAGTTTAGCTCCAGAAATTCAACATCTTTCAAACATGTGAATGAAGCCTCCATAGCTGCTGCTGACACACATAGATTGGAAAGCAAGCTAATAGAGTTAACTTCGCTGGTATGACAGTTAGCTATGGGGCAACAACAACAACAAAGGCAACTGAATGTTAATGCAGTAAGTCAGATTAAACATCCGTGTGGCATTTGTGGTATAGCTGAGCATTTCCCTGATGCTTGCCCTCAGTTGCAAGAAACCGAACAGCAACAACAACTGGTCCAACAAGCTGTGGATGTAGCTGGAATGTACTCCGGACAGCAGTATAGACCTCCAGCACAACAATATAATCCATATTTCAATACTTATAACCCGGGATGGAAGGATCATCCTAATTTGAGATATGGTACAGGACCTAGCCAACAGCAGCCACCACCACAACAACAAAGATATCAACCTCCCAACAAGTATCAACCTCCTCCCTTGAGACAACAACAAGTGGTTCAACCTGCTCAATCACAACCTGTGAATAGTGCTGGACCATCTTTGGAGGAGTTGATGAAACAGATGGCAACTACCAATCTGCAATTTCAACAAAATGTAGGTGCTTCAATTGTAGATTTGAAAACTCAAATTGGACAGTTGGCCACCATTGTGAATCACTTGCAGCAACAAGGTTCTAGCAACATTCCTTCCCAAACTATAGCTAATCCAATGGGGAATGTGAGCGCCATTACTTTGAGAAGTAGTAAGGAGTTACAGCCAAAAATTCAGGATACTGAAAAGTCACATCAGGATGAGGTAAAATAACTTCCTCTCCCTTTTCCTTCTGTAAATATGCATTCAAAGAAATCAGAACTAGAAAAAAAGTTATTAGAAACATTTAGGACAGTAGAAGTTAATATTCCTTTGTTGGATGCTATCAAGAAAATTCTCAAGTATGCCAAGTTTTTAAAAGAATTGTGCACTCACAAAAGGAGATTTAAAGGAAATGAAAAGGTGAACTTGGGAAGAAATGTTTCTGCACTTATACAAAGCACACATGTTTCTCCACTCCCTCAGTCTAACCTTCCACAAAAGTGTCAAGACCCTGGAACTTTTACTGTACCTTGCACTATTGGGGATCTCACTTTTGCGGATGCCATGATAGACTTGGGAGCTTCCATTAATGTGATGCTTACTTCAGTTTACAGGTCATTGCAAATTGGTGAGTTAAAGCCAAATGGAGTCATTATTCAGCTGGCAAATAGAAGTATTGTCCATCCACGTGGAGTCCTAGAAGATGTGTTAGTTCGAGTTAATGAATTGATTTTTCCTGCGGACTTTTATATTCTTGATATGCAGGATAAATCACATTCATCTACACTGATCCTAGGGCGACCATTCTTAATGACTGCACGGACCAAGATTGATGTTCATTCTGGCACGTTTTCTATGGAATTTGGAGATGATATTGTGAAATTTAATATACCTGAAAGCATGAAACTACCTGCTGAAGAGCATTCTGTTTTCTCCATAGATTTAGTTGACAATTTTGTAGAAAGTTGTCTGATTTTAATTTTGAATTTGATTAGATTTGACTAATTTTTCTAATTTCCATACTTGATTTGGCTAGTTGTAGCTGTGTGGTGATGATGCCACTTGTTTGTACCATATGTGCAGAGATTAATACTGCCATTGCGGTGCAAGATTCTAATCATGTAGGGTGTGGATTTTGGTCCACGAGTTCTGCATCCACCGACACTTTGCGAACAAACAAGCCATTGTTACTTTCCACTGTGCAGCCGCCAAGCTTAGAGTTGAAAGCACTGCCTCATCATTTTAAGTATGTCTACTTGGATGATGATCATAAGCTTCCAGTTATCATCTCTAGTACTTTGCAAAATGAGCAAGAGGAGAAGTTGCTGAAAATCTTGAAAGTGCACAAGAAAGCTATTGGATGGACGTTAGCTGATCTCCCTAGAATTAATCCAGCTATCTGCATGCATCGAATATTGCTAGAGGAGGAATCTAAGCCTGTGAGACAACCGCAAAGGAGACTCAATCCGACCATTTTGGATGTAGTGAAGAAAGAGGTTACAAAATTGCTTGCAGCTGGCATCATTTACCCCATTTCAGACAGCACATGGGTTTCACCTGTACAAGTGGTTCCTAAGAAATCAGCATAAGCGTGTACGAGAATAAGGATAATGAGTTGGTTCCAACTAGAGTCACTAACAGTTGGAGAGTTTGCATTGACTATAGGAAACTCAATCAAGCCACTCGGAAGGACCATTTCCCACTCCCATTCATTGATCAAGTTTTGGAGAGGTTAGCAGGTAAATCACATTACTGTTTTCTGGATGGATTTTCAGGTTATATGTAGATTCACATTGCTCCAGAAGACCAACATAAGACCACATTCACTTGTCCATTTGGGACTTATGCTTACACCAGGATGCCATTTGGTTTATGCAACGCACCTGGTACATTTCAAAGGTGCATGGTGAGTATCTTTTCTGATTTATTAGAGAGTTGCATGGAAGTGTTCATGGATGATTTCACGATATATGGTTCATCTTTTGATACATGTTTGGATAGCCTTTCTAGAGTTCTCGAGTAGATGTATTGAGACTAACCTTGCTTGAATTTTGAAAAATGTCATTTCATGGTTAGTGAGGGTATAGTCTTAGGGCATCTAGTCTCTAGTAGGGGTATTGAAGTTGATAAAGCAAAGATAGATATTATTACTTCTCTACCTTACCCTGCTTCTGTGCGGGAAGTGCGTTCTTTTCTTGGCCATGCAGGTTTCTACAGTAGATTTATTTAGGATTTTAGCAAGATTGCCCTACCATTGTCCAAGCTCCTCCAAAAGGATGTAGAATTTTCTTTTGACCAGACATGTAAGAAGGCCTTTGATGAGCTGAAGAGTAGGCTTACCACAACACCTATTGTGCAACCACCTGATTGGGAGTTTCCCTTTAAGCTAATGTGTGATGCTTCCAATTTTGCAATTGGAGCGGTTCTAGCTCAAAGAGTTGGTAGAAACTCTCATGTTATTGCATATGCTTCCTGTACACTTGATGCTGCCCAAGCAAACTACACCACCACTGAAAAAGAGCTCTTGGCAATTGTCTTTGCTTTAGATAAATTTCGTGCCTACTTACTTGGCTCTAAAATTGTTGTTTTCTCTGATCATGCATCTCTGAAATTCTTGCTGAAGAAGTCTGATGCTAAACTAAGGTTAATTAGATGGATGCTTCTTCTGCAGGAGTTTGACATAGAAATCAGGGATAAGAGTGGTGCGGAGAACCTGGTTGCTGATCACTTGAGTAGGATTGAGGGTAACCCTGATCTGTTACCTATCAAAGATGATTTTCCTGATGAACATCTTATGCTTTTATACTCTTGTGATGTAGTTCCATGGTTTGCTGATATTGTCAATTATTTGGTTACATCTGTTGTACCTTCTCATTCATCCAAATCACAAATTGAGAAATTAAAAAGTGATGCAAAATATTATGTCTGGGATGATCCTTATTTGTGGAAGTTTTGCAGTGATAGAGTTATCCGCAGGTATATTCCAAGTCATGAAATCCAATCGGTCCTTCAGTTTTGTCATGCTTCCCCAGTAGGAGGACACTATGGACCTCAACGAACAGCTAGGAAAGTGTTGGACAGTGGGTTTTATTGGCCTACTATTTTTAAGGATGCATATAAGCTCTTTAGCACCTGTGAGCAATGTCAGAGAACTGGGATGGCCATCACACGAAGGCATGAGATGCCCCAACAACCTATTATTTTCTGTGAAGTATTTGATGTTTGGGGTATCGATTTCATGGGTCCTTTCCCTGTCTCTTCTGGATATTCATATATTCTGTTAGCTGTTGATTATGTATCAAAATGGATTGAGGCTAAGGCCACCAGGACTAATGATTCTAAAGTTATTGTGGATTTTGTTAGATCCAATATTTTCTGCAGGTTTGGAGTGCTTAAAGCCATTATCAGTGACAAAGGGAGCCATTTTTGTAATTTCAGCATGCGGTCTCTGCTCCATAAGTATGGGGTTGTGCATAGAGTGTCCACAGCCTATCACCCCCAAACTAATGGTCAGGCCGAAGTGTTCAACAGAGATATTAAGCTCATGTTACAAAAGATGGTCCATCCTAACAGAAAGGATTGGAGTAGGCAACTTGAAGATGCTCTTTGGGCCCATAGAACTGCTTATAGGACACCGACTGACATGTCTCCTTACAAGATGGTCTTTGGCAAAGGATGTCACTTACCTGTGGAGATTGAGCATCGTTCATATTGGGCTGTGAAGAAGTGTAACTTAGAGATGGACCAGGCTGGTGCACAGAGAAAGCTTCAATTACAGGAACTTGAGGAGCTTCGCTTAGAGGCTTATGAGAACTCTAAGATCTACAAGGAGAGAGTCAAGAAATATCATGATAGTATGATTCTGAGAAAGGAGTTCCATGTAGGCCAAAGAGTGCTTTTATTCAATTCTCGTTTGAAGCTTATAGCCGGTAAACTTCGTTCTCGATGGGATGGTCCTTTTGTTATTACTAATATCTTTTCCCATGGTGCAGTTGAGATAAGAGATGAAGCTACTGGTAAAATTTGGAAGGTAAATGGTCATCAGCTCAAGGAATTTCATGAGAGTCCGAAAGCAGAGGAAGTTGAGGCAGATTTGTCCTTGGCTGAACCTAGCTGGCCGGACGTACAGATATTTGGCCCTTGAGGGAGTTTTCTATTCCCCTTCTGCTTTTAATTGAAATTGAATCCATTGATGCATCGAATGTTTCATTGAGGACAATGTCAATTTTAAGTGTGGGGGGGAATTTTGTGAATACTCTACATTATTTTTTTTAGGAATTATTTTTGCATTTTATGTCTGTTTGGTATGCTGTTTTTACTTCTAGTTTTGTTCTTTCAGTATTGGAGTTTTATTGAATTGTTAGGGAATAAGAGAAGGTGAGAGGTGTAACATCATTGTTGGGAATTTTGAGGGTTCAATGCATGGTTCAGAGTATGTGCACAAACCTTGGAACCACTAGCAGGAGGCTAAAATTAAGCTACTCCTTTATCAAATGCGCCCCAGCGCAAATTGAGTGATAGAAGGGCGCAAATCGCATGGTGCTCTCTGGACAAACGCGCTCCAGCGCAAAAATTTGCAAGAGGGTGGCGCATTTCTTGCGCCCTGGCGCGTTTGGGAGGCGCAATCTCCCCTTGCTCGCTGTTAAGACGCGCCTAGGCGCGATTCTATTAAACATGAGGCGCATTTGATGCGCCTAGGCATAAATAAGAGGCGCGAGTTTGCGCCAAGGCACAAACTCAGGGCGTGGCCATCCCATTAATCTTCTCACTTAGTGTGTGTGAAATTTCTAGAGAACAATACCACTCTCCACCATCTCACATTGCAAGTGATTTTTCATCAATTTCTCTATCCCCTTCACACTTGCTTTCCATTTCTAACTTTGTGTGCTCAAACTTTTGATTAATATGCTGAGCATTGTGTAAACCATGGAAAATTCCTCCGAGCACCAAGGCTAGTCTTCAACAGGGAGTGTTCTCATACTCTATTGTTTTAACTGTTTTAGAGTATACTCCCTATGTTGTTGCATTCTATGGTGGTTGATTTCACTAGTATAGCATTGACTCTGTAGTTCAGTAGAATAATTTATGCAAATTTTGGCACTTAGGATCAGCTTAGGGTTCTATGACAAAGTTGCATGTGTCTCAGTGTTTGAAGAGATATTGTATGAGAATTTTAGCATGAGAATTTTCTATGTTGTGACATGATCAATGACATTATCAATGTTATGCAATAATTAACCTGGATAGTCAATTGGGCCTCCAACATGATCCATTCTTGAGTGTTTTACCATCTGAAGTGTTTTGTTCCAGAATTTGCTTTAGCTCTTGGTCAAAAATTGCATACATTTAGGATTGGACACAAATGATAAAGGCAATTTTCTTTCTTGTAGCCTTGAGCCAAATAAGCCTGAACCTTTAAATTTTCCATTGATTAGCCCCTTTAAGCCTTGATGAACCCTTTCTTTCGTTGACATTTAAGCTCATTACAAGCCTGAATAAGTGAAAAACCAATTGTCCTGCCAGTGGAACTTTAAGAGTATTGGTTGCCTTACTTAGATGATAGGTTTTAGTTGAAAGTTTGGGTTGCCATTTTGGGATGAATGTGTGGCTTGTGACTTAAGGACAAGTCAAAATTCTAAGTGTGGGGGTATTTTATTGACGATGGGCCACCTTGTATTAGGTGTTTAAGTTGAGTTATGGTAAAAATTTTGTGAATAACAGATAGTTGTAGTATAATTGCATTCTCTCTTTTTCATGCATATTTTCTCTGTTCCTTCTTGCTATAGCAATTAGTGAGACTCACTTAAGAAAGGTAAAGTGCAAAATAAAATAAAATAAAATAAAATAAAAATAAAAATAAAACAAGAAATTGAAAAGAGAGAAAAAGGAGAAGAAAGAAAATGTCAAAAGCTACAAGAAAGGAAATCTGGAAAAGAAAAAGAAAGCAAAAGAAAGAAAAAGAAACAGAAGAAATGCAAATTAAGAGCAAAAGAAATATAGGAAGAAAAGAAAACAAAGTTGGTCTCATCAGTTGTCTATGTTGCTTATTATTAGTCTTTGTCCTTTTCTTTAATTTTTTCTTCTTTTCATCATTAATCCATGCATATCATATAGGTTGTAACTTTTACTCTTTAAGTTCCTGTGGATATTTAGCCAGTTACCTCTTTTTCTTACCCTACCTTTACCTAAGCCCCGTTACAACCCTGGAAAGACCTTTTGATTGTCCAATTTCTACTTGAAGGCGGTGGAGATTTTTAGAGACATTGCAAGCCTATGGTGACATACCTTCTGATTGGTAACATTGAGAGAAACACAAGCCCAAACACTTGAGAGATTGAGTGTAAACACTTAACTGGAGAGGACTGTTTGATGTTGCTAGAGTACATTTTTCATGCCAACCTAGGATTGATTGCTTATGCTTGATGAATTGTGCAATTCTTGAGAATGTTTTGAGCTCATGTTCAACTTTCATAGAAGAATTGAGTTTGGCTTAAGGAGTTAAAGAGTTGTATAAGGCATTTTCAGTGGCTGTGGAGCTAATGCTGTATTATGATTGTTAACCCTTGTGATAATTGAGTCTAGGTTTGCTTGAGGACAAGCAAAAGAATAAGTGTGGGGGTATTTGATAATCCATTTTATATACATTTTCTTTACTTTGTTCTTGGATCATTTAGCTTTTATATGTGCCATATTTTGGTAGTTTATCATAGATTTGTGTTAGAGGTATATTTTAGTACTAGTAGTAAATAATAGTTAATTTCCACAAGTTTTTATGTTTCTATGTTGATTCTTGTGTAGGTTGTATCTAGAGCTCTAAGGAATGAAGAAGAGATAAGAGCAAGGAATGAGATGAAGACTTGGAGTGCAAGCCATCAAGAAAAAGAGAAGATGAAGCCCAAGTCGTGACAACACCTGCATTTGCGCCTAGGCATGAAAGTGGGGCGCAATTGACCCTTCTCCTCTGGCAAGACGCGCCTAGGCGCGAATCTGGAGCGAGCTGTGGCGCAAGGACGCGCTAGGGCGCGTGCCAGGGCGCACTGGAACCCCTCCTTTCTGCCTAAACGCGCCAGGGCGCGAGCCAAGGCTCAGAGCAACCCATTTCAGCTGAAGATTTGCGCCAGGGCGCAAATCAACTTATGTGGAGACGCGATTCTTCACCTATATAAGGGTTTTTGGGCGCGAAGATTAAAAAAAAGATTCCAATTCATAATTCAGTTGTTACCTTGCACACTTCTTTCGCGCGATTGCGCAATTTTCTTTTTCTCTTCTCTCCTCTCTGTTCTCCCTTCTCTTAGCTCTCAATTTTATGTGTTTAATTTCTCTTCACAACTTTGGAACTGCAACAAGTGAATTCGTTCTTTCATTTTGATTCTGCGAATCTCCAATTCTGTAATAGATTTCAGATTCAATTCATATTAATGCTCTATTAAGTTGTTCTTGATTGTTTAAGTTTTTCTTTTTCTCATGCTTTACACTGTTGCTCGTTATTCCGTTTCTGCATTCATCTTTTGCTTAATTCGTTGTTGCAATTTACACTTCGCCGTTCTAATTCCAATTTTAATTTCTCCTCGCTTTAATTCCTCCTCGCGTTTTATGTTTACATTTCTCTGCTCTACTTTCAATTTCTAATTATGTCTTAAGTCTTCCGTTTAAATTCATATTTTCTGTTCCGTTTAGGTTTTACTGAATTGATTAATGAAAATCCCCCTCCTAATTGTGAGTAATTTCAAATTAAATGTATGCATGTCTTCAGTGAGATGACCTAGGTTGAATCCTTCTATATTACAAATTTAATTGGGGATAAATCTAGTTTTTGATAGTCATTCGACAGTGATTATCACCGAGAAGATCAAAGCTATGCATACCAAGATTAAAGCTAGAATTGAGCAAAGGAATGCAAAAGTGGCTACACAAGCTAATAAACACCGAAAACATGTTGAGTTGGAAGTAGACGATAGGGTTTGGGTTCACCTTAAAAAAGAGAGGTTTCCAAATTTGAGAAGCTCCAAGTTGCTTCCCAAAGGAGATGGACCTTTTGTCATCATTGAAAAACTTGGCCCTAATGCCTTTAAGCTTGATCTTCCTATTGACTTTAGTGGTAGCAATTCTTTTAATGTTTGTGATCTTACTCTTTGTGATGTAGATAATAAAGAATTGGAAGGAGTAGATGACCACAACTTGAGGACAAGTTGTCATCAAGAAGGAGGGTTTGATGGAGGATCATCCCTTCTAGAAGTCAATGGAGAAAGTCAAAGAAGAATCACAAGGTCAATGCTCAAGAAGATAGAAGCACAAGTCCAAGGAGAGTTGACTAAGTCAAAGTCAACTCAAGATGAAGACTTGTCTCTTATTTTGAGACCTTGAAATTTTGTAATTTCCTTATTTTTGAGACAATTGAATAATTCAAATTGGCCAATGTTGGGAACTTGAAGCTCACGGCCTAGCATAGGAAGCATGCACCGAATTTCTTAAGCAATTTGAGAGAGAGTGTGCGTCACTCTCCTTGGAGAGAGTGGAGAGAAATAGGAGGGAAAGTTAGTGGCAATTTCAGTAACTCTAATTCAAACTTAACCTTTAGATTAGATCCAAATCAAGGGCTAAGTTTGAATTTTCGGTCAAGCATGTTTGGCACCAATGCAAGAGTGATTATTGGCTCTTGATCAAGATCTCATCATGTGTTCTTAATTCAAATTTGAGTCACATGTTTCCTACCACTCAAGTTTGAATTTCCTCGACATGATCTAGATGTGATCAAGAGGTGGAGAATTAAACTTGTATCACAAGTCACATGCTCCCCTCTTAGTCTCACCGTGACCTTAGATTAACTTGTTAATCCAAGGGTTAAGTTGAGGATCCGTGTGAAGTGCTCCTAGGGCTTGCCATGTGTTGATCCTCCTTTGATCCAAGGGTTAAGCAAGCTAACCGGTTCACCTTAGCACTTGGTGCCAAAGCTTAGTATAAGTAGTAGGAAATTTGAAGTGTAAGGACTTTTGATCAATTTTTGAATGAATTGAATTTAGCAAATTCTAATTCTTGAGAGTGATTTTCTCTCTAAGGTTTCTTCTCAAACCTTGAATCTTATCAATGGATCCCTTAGGCTTATTGCTCATGCATGGCGCCTCCACTCTTCTAACTCTCTTCCACTTTCATTTTTCTTCTAAGTCCTTGAGTCATGGAGTCTTTTGCTTCCACCATTAATGCTAAACCGTGGAGCTTCCAATTGAAGATGAAGATTGGACCTAACTTGAGCTTCTTCTCAAGCAAGCTCATATCAAATCCATAATTCATATTTTTAATTATTCAATTTAGTACTCTAATTTTAATAAATTTGTAATTTCAATTTCCTTATTCAATATCATAATTTTAATTTCTCTATTTTAAAAATACATAATTTTAACTTAATTAATAAATATTTCATTTATTTGTTATTAATGTTCTAACATTAAATATAGTCGGATAGAATTGGACATTCATTATTAAATACGACATCATAATTAATATTGAAGCATTAACAGTGAGACAATATACATTTAATGGTTTGACCAAAATTATATTATAAAACTTTGAGGACTATAATCACAAAACTAATATGAGATTAAAAATTACATATTTTATATATAAAGACAGAAAACATCGAGTTAAAACAAAGAAATGAAAGGTATGACTAGGAATTAATATTACAAGGGAAACAATGGTGGAATTAAAATCTACTAAAATTACAAATTAAAAATACAGAGATCAAATCTACAATTTAAAAAGAAAATAAATAACATTTGCATTGCTTTGCCACTAAAAATTGGTTACATTAAATTTCACTAATCAATATTTAACAAATCATAGTTTCATTCCCATCTGAAAAATTATTACTATTGATATCATCGCAATATTATGTACAAATATATTTTCTAAATATATTTTACTAATACATCAAAGAAATATTAGAAAAAATAAATGAAATAATTAGACATATAGACATTACTCATAAATTAAGATTTATTTATTACAATCATGCATGAGTATATTTCTGCATATAATATTTTTCTTAAACATTACAGTTAAAAACTATTTCATCTTTGTGTACACTGTTGCATACAAATGTTGATATCAGCAGTAGATTTTAGTAAACTACACGGCTAAAAAACATCCATAGAAGTACCATGACATTTTTTATAATGACAGAAAGCAAGACATAATGCATATAGAACAGGATCAACCATTACAGGTAAAAATCTCCACAGAGCGCATTTGGCCATACAACTGAGGTTGCTAGGATCATTGTTCGAATTTTGCTTAGATGGAAAATTGTAATTAATATTTGAGAAGTGTGATATAATCATGACCATAATTACGATTATAACTCTTATAGATTTCATCTCTTTCCTTAACATATTTCTTCTCTAATTTTAAGAAACCTAGCTCAAAATTTTGTATGGATGAGAAATTCTTATTGTCACATTTTAAAGTAGAAAAAAATCAATTTATAAACATACAATAATGTTCGTCAAATTATATTATATTTCATATAATGACATTTAATAATATTATTAAATTTTAAAAATAAATACGTAATAAATATACTATCTAACATAAGGTCAATGTTCTCTACCTGTTTCCAGCTATGGCCAATCCATCATAGTGACCGTGTTTGACAATCTAGAATTTCTCTTAACCCATCATACTGACGGTGTTTGACAATCTAGACTTTCTCTTATATCCACGTGCATTCGATCGGGATTAATTGAATAAATCTATTTTAAAATAATAATATTTAATATGGTGTCTAAGTAATATGTCCAACTAATATAATATTAAGAGTGTAGTCAATAATCAAAGTCAATTACTGATTAGTCATTAATCCATTTATAAAAAAATCAAAAATTAAAAATTTAATATATTTAATTAGTAATTATATAGTTACTCTTTTATTTAATTCAATGCTTTTATTTGTTTACTTATTACATAGTCATTAGTTTGATATCTTTATTATTTGTTCAATTCTTTATTTTTTTTATAATTTAATTTACTCTTAATATTTCAATGATTTTTTTTTATTGGACATCATGTCCATACTTATTTTATTATGCCTCATTTCTTTTTTTCATTGTTTTGCGCTTATAAGTGATAATTTATTTTACTTACCTTTTTGACACTAAGTCTACAACTTTCTTGTCATAAAATCATTTTTCCATGCATTGTTTATTTGTTTATTACATAATCCTTAATTTGATTCCTTTATTATATGTACCATTCTTTTGTTATTTTTTTTATTTGATGTTAATATTTCAATGATTTTTTTTTATTTATCACAATGTCTATACTTATTTTATTTAGCCTCGTTACTTGATTTTATTGTATTATACTTATAAGGAACA
Organism: Hylodesmum podocarpum; assembly: GCA_026586105.1. Classification (NCBI taxonomy): domain Eukaryota; kingdom Viridiplantae; phylum Streptophyta; class Magnoliopsida; order Fabales; family Fabaceae; genus Hylodesmum; species Hylodesmum podocarpum. Next base: position 3,098,695 of record JALJEV010000111.1, on the reverse strand, counting down.
ATTTATTTTGCTTCCTTTTAACTTGTCTTCATCTACCACTTTCTTGTCATAGAAATCTTTTTATCATCTCTTTTATATAATTGAATTCATTTGAGGTTCAACATCTTAAAAATAATAAAAGAATGAATATATATATATATATATATATATATATATATATTACAAGGATTTGTTTTCCATCTCTTTAAACTTACTTTATATTAATGTTAATTGTTTGGTGTTAATTTTTACTTTTGCATCTCTTTACACTTTACCTTATAAATTTTGACTTTGATCTTTTCGATATTTCAATTCCAATTAATGACGATGCTTTAACTTTAATTTAATTGATTCTTAATATATTAGTATTTGCAATTTGTGAAAGTCATTCTAACGAAATTCATGATTAATAATATGATAAATAAATTTTTTGAGTTGATTGGATCAACTCATAGATTTATAAAATTGATTACTGGACTCAGTACAGCATTGGACTAAAAAATCAAACTATGAAAAAAATAAACAAAAATTTCAAAATCAAAATGGAAAGTAGATACATAAAAAAGGAAAGGAAATGTTTGAATTAAAATAATTTCAATATAATACAATGTAAATGTTTTATTATATTCTATCAACATAGTAAAAATATTATATATATATATATATACATATATATATATATATATATACATATATATATATATATTTATATTGTGTGGTAAAGTTGGGTAATGTAGTACTCCTAAATTATTAGGATCATAATGTTATAAATTTTTACGATTCGCAAGAAAATAACTATGTCATTAAATTAAGGGAACTAAATTTCATTTTATAGAAAAAGCTTTAAAATAAAATTCCACTACCGTATATATCTCAACAAATACACAATGTTTCATATGAGAAAATATCTAACATGTAACAAGAAATTTTAGTGTTTATAGATAGAAGCAGTCAATTAAATTCAAGGAATGAAAAAATCACAACATGTCAAGTCTTCAGCAGGTTCCTTTTCGAGTCTAAGGTCTTTCCACTTCCAACAAACTGTTCATCTGCTCGCCTGCTCATGAGGTCATCACATGTGTCAACCACAGGGTTAGTTCACATTTTAATAATAAGAAGAAGAACAGTTTGATGAGACTTGTCGCAATCTATCAAAATAATGCAAATAAATGCAGTACTAGGGAATGACTCCTAGATCGTCTCTCAAGGACCATCATTGGGTTTTCATCAAAGACAAGACACAAATGGGGGGTTGTTTGATTATGAAACGCAGAATTGTAAAACAGAAAAATTAACAAGAACTAAAATGAGATTACCCTCTTGATCAGATTACAAATTCACTTATCCTAGGTTACAAGATTAATTAACTAAGCGAAAATTAATCATATCAAATGCTCAATTTACTCAACTCTCAATCCAACCTGAATTAACTAACTAAGCGATAATTAACTCTAGGTCTTCCTTATGTGAATTAAGCATTCATACACATCAATTATCCCAATTCCAACAATTTATAAATCAACCCATAGCATGAACAGAGATACAAATTTCCTATTAACTGAGACACTAAGCGTGAACAGTAATTGGGGCATTTAAGCATATGAATAATTGATGAAGAATCAAGCACAAAGAGAGCATATCAATACAAATCAGAAACCTCAAAGCTTCACTGCAACCTAATTTAAGAGGTTAACCCTAACTAAACTAAAGACCCATTAAATTGCATAACTGAAATTGAAACAACAACGAAATTAAATGGCAACAATTAAATCGAACTGCAATAATGAAATGGTAAACGAAGTTGAAATTAAATAGCAAAACATAAATGTAAACTGGAAAAGAAATTGCAGTGCAGGAATGTAAATTGAATTGATGAGCAACAAAATATAAAACACAATTGATGAAAGTGCAATAAAATAAAGAAGAAGCAAACTAACTGCAATTGATTGATGAATTGAATTGTAGAAGTAGCAAACTGAAGAACAAGAAGAAAACTAAGAAGAGAGAGAATTTAACCTAACCTAAAAAACTAAAATGTAAATTGAGTGGATATCTAGAGTGTATGTGAGAGTGAGTGTCTAAAACCCCTAAAACCCTTAAATGAAATAATGGAAACCATGGACAAAAATGCCCCTCTCTCTAATCTTCAGCCCAACACTTAGGCAAAACCAAAAAAAAAGATTAAATGGTCTCTCAAACAAATCTGGCCCAATAAAGTAAATTCAAATAATAAAAAGAAAAATAATTACAAAATAAAATAAAAGTAAAAATATGATGTGGCAACTCCTCTTCATGTCTAGAATCAATTTCCAAGCTCTATTAATCTCCAAAATTTCCTATAAATAATAATAATGAAATTAAGCCCAAGAAAGTTCGAATTAATACTAAAAACGAATTTCAGGCCCAATGAAGCCCAAACAGTGAAAATGATAAATTAATAAGCAGTTAAGCACAAATCACTAATTAAAATGGGTGTAGAAAGACAATTAAATAGGGGAAAATAACGACTCATCACAGTTCAACACAATAAATACAAGAAGGTACATACACTCAATTCATAATTTATCACAGTCACAATCAACAATGTTATGCAACCCGATATGACGCATGTTACTCTCAATCCACTCACATGTTATGTGGTACCATTAAAACAACTAAGTGATGTTTAGGAGTACATGTCACCTTTAACACTCTCACTACAGATACTAGATAGTTGTAGTCAGGGCAACCAGTATTTGGCACAAGGGCCAAGTGATGCAATATTCTGGATTTAATTAATGCATAGTAGCTAGTATTAGCATAGGACATGGATTACTATGTTACATTAATTTGTGAATGTAACTGTTAATCAGAGCTGACAAAAAACTACTGTCTAACCAATAAAACATATTTAATAAAATTACGGCTAACATTCCCTCCCTTAAACTGACAGCTTCCAAACTTCAGTTTACATTCAGCTGCATAGTAGAAACACCCATCAACTTTCTCAAATTTTGGAAGGGAAGCAACCTAAGAGGTTTAGTAAAAATATCTCCGAGATTATCTTCACTAGGACAGTACTTTAGCTGGATTACTCCATCACTGCAGAGATCTCTTAGAAAATACCACTTCACATCAATGTGTTTGCTCCTTCCATGCAACACTGGATTCTTTGACAACTTGATGGCAAAATTGTTGTCACAACAAACTGCAGTGGCTCCTGCTTGCTTAAACTGCAACTCTTTAAGAATTCTTCTCAGCCAAATAGCTTGACAAGCACAAGCTGTAGCATCAACAAATTCAGCTTTTATGCTTGATAGAGTGACAATGGGTTGCTTTTTATAAGACCATGAAATAGCCCCTGTACCTAGCATAAAAACATAACCTGAAGTACTCCTTCTGTCATCCTGATCTCCTGCATAGTCACTATCAGTAAAGCCAATCAAATTAGACTTTTCAACCCTCTTGTAGAATAGCTCAAAATCTTTGGTTCCTTGCAAATAACGAAGGATTATCTTAGCAGCTAGCAGATGCATTTCAGTTGGATTCTCCATATACCTACTTATGAGACTCACTTGTAGCAGTTAGATACATCAAACTGCCAAGAATTTTCTTGTAAAGTGTGTTGTCTACCTTTTCCCCTTCTTCATCTTTATATAGTTTCAACCCAAACTCTGATGGAGTGTTTGCAGGATTGCAATTCTGCATCTTGAACCTATCCAACAGCTCATGTACATACTTCTTTTGGGAAACAAAAATCTCACCATCAGATTGCACTACTTCAAGGCCAAGAAAGTAATGCATCTTACCAAGATCAGACATTTCAAACTCATCTATCATAGACTTCTTAAAATCATCAAACATGGCACTATAATTTCTAGTAAATATAAGATCGTCAACATATAAACAAACAATGAGCATTTTCCCACCATCTCTAATCTTAACAAAGAGTGTATGTTTCATAAGGAAACTTTTGAAAACCTGTTTTCAAAAAATAAGCCTCAATACAACTATACCAAGCTCTTAGAGCTTGTTTTAATCCATAAAGAGCCTTTTTCAATTTATAAACTTTATGCTCATTGTCGATCTTAATATAACCAGGGGGTTATTCAACGTATACCTCTTCCTCCAAGTTTCCATGTAAGAATGTTGATTTAACATCTAGCTGGAAAATAGGCCAAGAATTTTGCGGAGCCAATGCAACCACCAATCTGATTGTGTCATGCCTTGCAACTGGAGCAAACACTTTTGTATAGTCAACTCCATACTCTTGCTTGTAACCCTTAGCCACCAATCTCGCCTTGTGCTTATCAACCTCCATATTTTCTTTGAGTTTTGTTTTGAAAACCCACTTTACACCAATAGTCTTATGCCCTTCTAGAAGATCAGTCAGCTCCCAAGTGTCATTCCTTCCAATGGCTTCAATTTCAGCATCCATCGCCTTCTTCCACTTTGCTTCTTGGATAGCACTTTCAAAGTTTGTCGGGTCACAATCTGCAAACAACGCAAAATGAGTAATTGCATCATTATCAATTTCGGTTACCATATAATCTTGCATCCATACAGGCCTTTCTCGAATGCGAGTCATTGCATTGGTGTTTTCTTCTGTTGTTGGTAAAACTTCAGCAACTGCTGGAGTAGTATTTGCTAGAATTTCAGATGTTGGAGTTGCTTCTTCAACTTCGTTATCACAGAGGACTTGACTAATGATGAAGGACCATCTCCAAAAGACCAACCAAACTCTCCAACCTTACTTTTCAATTTTGGGCTTCTAATAAAATTCGCTGCTAATTTTTGCATCTGACCTATTTCAGTATTTTGATCATAACTTGAGCTACACAAGTCCAATTGAGGCGTTCTTGGTGCCAAATTAAATAAGACTTCAAGGGCTACAAAAGCTATGAAGACACCAAAGCCCAGTTCGGCCTCAATCAAGACGGAAAACGAGCTTGAAGTTAGTGTTGGAATGCTTCCAGGATGGTAATCGACTACCAACTGTTGGTAATCGATTACCACAGAGCCAACCTCTCATTTTGGACCTCTAAAGACCTGGTAATCGATTACCACGACCAGGTAATCGATTACCACAGAGCCACTTTCATTTCTGGATATCCAAAGACCCCGGTAATCGATTACCACAACTAAGTAATCGACTACCACTTGCATTTTCTCAGTTTTTCTAGTTTTTGGTTGTTTCTCCATCTAAGGAAGGTGATGTATATAAAGTAGAAGCTTGGGGTGCAAGCTAGCGCCACTCCAACTAGTATAAATACTTAACACTCTGAATTGTAAAGGAACTTTTGGAAATTGAATATAGAATTCAGAATCTGTGTGAGAGCATTTTCTCTCTAGAGTTCTTGTGAAGAACCTTGAATCTTATCAATGGCTTCTTGATCCATTGTGGCGATTCCACCTTGAGCTTATTGGCACTTGCCATGGCGCTTCCATTTCTCTTCTAAACCATTTGTTTTCTTCATCTTCTGTTTAAATCCTCGTTTTCCCCCAATTTAAAAACCTAGAAACTCCATTGAAGCATGAAGGTCCGTTCAATTCTTGCAATTCTCTCGAGGCTTGCATCAACTAAGCTGCTGCTCATTCCAATCCCAAATGTTTTCTTCATCGAAAACAACATCTCTGCTGATCACAATCTTCTTCGTCAGTGGATTGAACAACTTGAATGCCTTGGATGCTTCACTAACACCAAGAAAGACACACTTCTCGCCTCTGTCATCAAGCTTCTTCCTTTTCTCTACCGGGACATGTGCATAGGCAATGCACCAAAAAATTCTGAAGTGGTTTACAACTGGTCTTCTTTCACCCCAAGCCTCCTCTGGTGTCACATCTCGAAGAGCAAGTGTGGGACTTCTATTCAAGATGTGAATGCTAAAGTTTATTGCCTCCAACCGAAACACCTTTGGTACTCTACCTCTAGCTAATAAGCTTCGAACCATGTTAAGAATAGTTCTTTTCTTTCTCTCCTCTACACCATTTTGTTGTGGTGTATAGGCTGTTGTGAGCTCTCTTCGAATGCCTTGAGCTTCACAAAAAATTTTGAACTCCTTAGACCGGTATTCACCTCCTCTATCAGTTCAGAGAGTCTTGATGATCTTTCCCTTCTTCTCGTTCTCCACACGAGCCTTGAAGCTTTTAAATACACTAAAAGTTTCTGATTTTTCCTGCAAGAAATAAATCCAATTCTTCCGGGAATAATCATCAATAAAGGTAATAAAATACCTTTTACCTCCATTCGAAATTGGACTTATTGGTCCACAAATATCAGAATGAACCAACTCCAAAACTTCATTGGCTCTCCATGACCTACCTTTGGGAAATTGAGAGCGGTGTTGTTTGCCAACAACACATTCTTCACAAATTTGAGAGGGAGCAGTAATTTGAGGAAGACCAGTCACCATATTCTTCTGTTGAAGGATCTTTAATCCACCAAAACTCAAGTGACCATACCGAAAATGCCATAAACATGAAGGGTCTTTTACTTCCACCATTAAGCATGATTGATCAATCTCAATCTTCAATGGGAGCAATCTTTTTGAATTCATTTGTAAAATAGCAATAGTTCCAACTGCAGGGTCAGAAATCTCACAAGCACCATTCTTCATGGTGATAATATAGCCCTTTTCTAGCAATTGACCGACGCTTAGCAAACTGCTCTTCAAAGCAGGAACATACAAGACATTAGAGATTATTTTCACTAGGCCATTCTTGGTTCTAATCCTAATGTCACCCTTTCCCATTACAATCACAGTTGAGTTGTCACCGAAACTGACGGTAGAACGAAAGCCTTCATTTAAATGAGAAAAAGAAGACTTACTTCCTCTCATGTGGTTATTACAACCAGTATCGACGTACCAAACATCTTGCTCATCATGTTCCTTTTCAGCTTGAACCGTCATCAACAAAGTCTCTTCTTCTTTATTTTCAACAAAATTAGACTTCTCTTCCTTATTATTATTAGGTAGCCTAGTATAGCATTCAGAACGATAATGACCAAATTTATGTCATCTGAAGCACTCTACCTTTGATTTGTCAAAGTCACGTCCTCTGCCTTTGCCTTGATCATCATTGGCTTTGAAACTCTTGTTGTTATCTCTACTATTTCCATCTCTATTACTTCCATCTCTATTTCCACGATCTCCCCTTCCTCTACCTCTACCTTTTCCCCTTCCTCCTCTAAAATTAGAGAAATGAGTATTAGTAGAGATCTTCAAAACTTGCTCCTCAGAAGATAAACTTCGGTTCATCTTCTACTCATGGACCAGCAAGGAGCTTTGCAATTCATCAAGAGAGAATACATTTATATCTTTTGACTCCTCAATGGAGCAAATAACATAGTCAAACTTTGGTGACAAGGAGCGTAAAATCTTCTCCACAATGGTGACATCCTCCATCTTCTCTCCATGGAACCGCATCTTGTTGCTTATCTTCATGGTTCTAGCACAATATCTAGTGACAGATTCTCCATCCTTCATTTGTAGAGTCTCAAAATCCCTCCTCAAGGCTTGAAGTTGTGCTCGTTTTACTCTAGTAGAGCCTTGATACTTCTTTTTCATTGAATCCCAAATATCCTTACAAGTATCTTTGCAAAGAATAATTCCAATATGGAACGATCAATAGCTTGAAAAAGAAAATTCTTCGTCTTCAAATCTTTTAGATTTCTTGACTCAAACTCTGCTCTCCGAGCATCCGTTGCACTTTCCGTTAGTGCTCCGATGTCGGACTCAACAATTGGCCAGAACTCCTTTGATTGTAGGAAGTTCTCCATCAGCATACTCCAATGGTCATAATGACCATCAAAATGGGAAATAGCTGGTTGCACAAAACTGCTCTCTAAAGAAGTCATGGGTGATAAAAGAGAGAAGAAAACAATTATAAAGCAACGGCTTTTTCTGGTTGAACTCTCCCTCGCGTGTTTCTCTACCTCACGTGTTTCTCCCTTTCTCTAGATCGAACCAAATCTGATACCATTGTTAATCAGAGCTGACAGAAAAATAGAAATTTTTACTCTATATTAAACTGATAAGAAATAGCCTATTAAATAGGCATTACAAAAGACTGTTCCACTAATTGAACAGTAACTCATTAACCCACTATTTAATCAATCATCAATTAACATTATTGACTAAATAAAACTACTGTCTAACCAATAAAACATATTTAATAAAATTACGGCTAACAGTAACACCCCTAATTTACTACGACATCAACTTCATAAATTTTCTATGGTTCGTGGAAAAATAACTAGGTCATTAAATAAAGGGAACTAAATTTCCTTTCATAAAGCAAATTTCAAAAATAAACTTCTACAATCGTGTAAGTTTCAGAACATAAACACTGTCTCAAATAATGAAATCCTTAACATGTAAAAAGAAATTTTATCATTTATAAATAACAGTAGTCATCCAATTTCACGAAAAGAAAAGGCAACAGCCACATCTTCAAGTAATCGGGTTCCTTTCCTAGCCTAAGTTATTTTTGCCTCCTACAAACTGTTCATTTGTTCGCTCATTCGCGGGGTCATTACAAGTGTCACACCACAGACACAACCACAGGTTAGTTCACATTTTAATAATAATAATAATAATAATATTAAGATCAACAAGAATAGTTCATCACAAGAAATACAAGAAGGTACATACATTTAATTCACAGTTTATCAAAATCAATCATATCGTGCAACCCAGTATGATGTACGTTACTCACAATTCACTTTCATGTCATGTGGTACCATTAAAACAACTAAGCAATGCATGTCACCTCTAACACTCTCACTAGAGATACTAGACAGTCACCGTCAAGATAACCAGTATTGCAACAGGATTCACTTCCCACTCATGGTGATCGGCCATAGTGGAAGCTTTCCCCACCGTGAATACCTTTAAAGTCCTAGGTCATTACATTCAGGGGCGGAGCCAGAAAATTAGGATAGGAGGGGAGAAATTTTTTTTTTATAATTTTTTTTAATTTTATTTTTATTTTTTTAAAATTAGTTGGACACAACTTACTAATTACACAATAATTTTTTTGTTGGAGATTAAAATAAATTTGAAAGAGATTAAAATTTATTATTAATGTATATAAATTTATTATTAATATAAATAAATTTATATTTATAAATTAATATATATAAATTTTTTATTGATTTATATATATAAATTTATTAATAATATATAAAAATTTATTACTAATATATATATATATATATATATTGAGAAATTACATATATATATAAATTTATTGTTAATATATATATATATATATATATATATATATATATTAACAATAAATTTATATATATATGTAATTTCTCAATATATATATATATATATATATATATATATATATATATTAGTAATAAATTTAATATTAATATATAAATTTATTATTAAAATATATATAAATTTATATATATTAATATTAAATTTATTACTAATATATACATATATATATATATATATATATAAATTTATTACTAATATATATATATATATATATAAATTTATTGCTTATATATAATTATTATTAATATATATATATATATATATATAATTTATATATATTAATATTAAATTTATTACTAATATATATATATATATATATATATAAATTTATTGCTTATATATAATTATTATATATATATATATATAATTTTATTATTAATATATATATATATATATATATTAAGAAAAAAAAAGCAAAATTTTGAGGGGGGGCAACCGCCCTAAGCCTGGCAACGTGGCTCCGCCTTATGATTACATCGATCCGTCAGGGACCATCCGTTCTAGTTCCATTCATCTTTACTTTTCAACGTTTCACTTAGTATTCATGATAATCGTCGTCATTTTCATGAAAACATCATGTCTCTCAAGTAAGTCCACTAGGGGTAACATCACTGCTTCTCCACCGCAGTTAGACATCTATCCTTCTCATTTTCAAACAAACACAATCGATTATCATGAACCTAAACAATTTATCAATGCAACATGCCCCACAAAATTAATATCGCACCCCACATAACTCAGCTCACATAACAAAACATTTGATACAACAAAATCCAATAAGTTCATCATATACAAATAATCATATAAAAAATCAATGTAAATAAGGAAATGAAAACAGTTAAGTAAGAAATATGACATACACATTGTCTTGAGAAAAACAAGAATTAAATTAAATTCATACAGAATCTCTTAAATATAACCCGTACAATTCCAATCACAAATTAATTTAAATCAAAGAGTTACAATACAACAATTACAATAATAATACACACAAGAATTTAATTAACTAGTTAAGTAATAAAGTTAATCTAAATGACTAATATAATAAAAAAGAATTGTTACTAAAATGACTTGTCGAGATTAAATAAGTGTTAAAATAAAATAATTTAACTTTTATATAATATAAAAAGGTAACAATTACTCCTGTGTAGTAATGTATTTCTTCATCTACAAAGTGAATCACAGTATGTAATTTCAATCAACATCTAATCGTTTTAGGTGAGATTAAATCATAACATAAATAGTTCACAAATGCATGGTTCCACGACTTAGAACTTTACATTTAAAATAATAGAAATAAAAAGATAAGACTAAAGTCAAATCAAAACAACATATAAATGTCCAGAACATCAAAGTACATGAGAGGGAGATTCGTGGCCTTCAGTCATCTAATCAAAATTTGATTGCCTTTAATTTCATTGGTGTGTCTACTTGCACTAAAAATTTCATTATTATTTGGCAATAAGCTAAAATGCGTAACTCAGGATTTATCACTGCAATTCGTTGGCATTGAAATTACTTTTAGGAAGAAGGTGAGTTTCCTATTTTTACTTTTTCACTATCGTCTTTCTTATTCCTTCCTCGTCGAGTGTCTCTCTCGCCTCTCCTTGCGACAACACCACCACACACACAGTTCTCGAACAACAAAATCAACAGATACAAAACAATAAAAAAGAAAGAAGAAGAAGGAGATCACCGTGAACAAACCAGACATAGAGGTAATGTAGTAGAGGTGTCGAGTATCGCAAAGAAAATAAAATAAATAAATAAAAGATCTAGCTACTGATACTCAATTGAATCCATAAAAGAAGGCAAGTAATACTTAATTCAATAAATAAACAAGTGCACTAATATTCAGATTAACAAGACAGGAAGAACGTTAATTCAAATCAACAAGAAAAACTGAACATCAAAAATAAAAGGGGCATTGTAACATAGAAGACCCAAAATTAACACTAATAGCAAAAAAAAATTAATATTATTATTAAAATTGAAAATACCATGACTTGAATGTGAGCTAAGCACGTGCAAGGGAAAAGCTGAGATGAGCATGTTCTGATCTCTGTTCTTTGTCAGAAATTTCAATCTCCTTTTATTTATTTCTTTTATTTTGCAAAGGTTTGCAACCTAGGAACGAAAAAGGATATCAGTGAAGGAAAAATATATAAAAGATTTGAATAAATTTTCTGGTAAGAATATGTAATAGCTCACTCGTCCACTCACATGAAGCATAATCACTTTCTAAAGATATTTTATTTTTTTTTATTTTTTTTTTGTTTTATTTTATTTTAAAAAATCAGGATGTTACAGTGTCCTGGAGTACATGATAGTCAAACTTAATTTTATCTTTTCTTCACATTCCTACCTCTTGTTCTCATGTAATTAGCTAGTTGAAAATTAATTAGAACGGTGTATTCCTCAGTTCCTTGATCAGACTTGCTTATAAAAATGTAATACTGACATTTATTTCCCAAGTAGTATTGTTTCTTTATATAATATGAACGATGAATGATTATCAACTTCTGCAAATTACATAATGATTAGATAATTCTAAGTAACTCATTACTATTTTTTAATTTTAGTGTTATTAAGCTTAAAAACAATTTCCCAATGTGAGAGAATAGAATTAACTCAAAATAGTTTTACAACTTATCCTAATTTTAGTTCGGTTGTAAACAAAATGTGATAACATACGTGGATTCTATAATTTATACTTCTCATATTAACAATATTTTTATAATTATGTATTTTATTACATTGTAAAATGAGAAGTATAAATTTGAAATATACATTGTCATACATAAATTATCTAAATTTAAAGCGTGTAAGCGCTAATATAATCACTTAAAAAGTTATGTACATTTTTGTTTCAATCTTGATCAGTTGAATATATTATAATGGATTGTACTTTCTTCGCACTTGAGAAAATACCTATGTGGGAGTCCTAAAGCCAATTATGAAATCAGTAAACCCTAAAAAGTTCTACTGCGAGTGCTGTGATTGTGAGGGAATTAGGCTTATTTGTGGACTACGTAGTCTGTAACTCCCTAAAAAGGTTGATGCCTTTCACACGTGTTAAGGAAGAGAGGTGTACGTCTACCGTGCCTTAACCACTTGGAAAAAGATTCTATGCTTCATATTTGGTTTGAGTGACTATAGAATTTTTAGGCATTCTAGTTATCATGTTCACTCGATTACGATTTTAGAGGTCGAAGACCAATATGCCGCCTAGAGGTTAATCAACATGCTTACAAGGCAATCACTCTCGTGCAGAGCTTAGATGAACAATTGTGTTTGGTCGACTTACCTTGAATGGTTCACCATCCCTGAAGTATTAAGCTTTAGAAGAATAAGTGTTTTGTTATATTTGATCGGCATACACTAAATGGTTTACAGTCCCTCAACTACTAAGCCAAAAAAGCATAAGCACTTATTATGTTCAGTTAGCCTACTCCACATGGTTTACAACTTAACTATTGAACCTAAAAATGCATGAGCACTGGTTGTGTTCGATCAACCTGTCGTAAACAATCTAATATTTAAGCAATCTAACTCGGATTTTTAAGATATATAAATGATAACTCAAAGTAAAAAACATAGAGAAAAAGAATAAGTTATCTTAGAAGCAAAGATGAATTGAATTAATGATGATTACAATATATTAACTAGCATTGTACAATTAAAATATTACAATTAATAATAACCTATTGACTAAGGGAGGAATGTTTTTAATTGTTGTTAGGAAACACTTTAGTTACATTCAGAGCCAGTTAGAAGGGTGCATGTGGGTGAAATCCCCCCACACCCTATTAAAAAACTAAGAGAAATTAAAATAAGTTAATATTAAATTATTTTATTTTTTAATGAAATTATGTATTTTATAGAAAATATATAATAAATTTTTTAATTGAAAATATTATAAATTAATTTTATCTCATTTAATTTTATTTGATGTATTAAAAAAAATATATAGACTATTCACTCAAAACATTAAATAAAATACATGAGAAATTTTTGTACCAAACCCCTGGTTACAATGTTCCCTTTAAACGCTTCTCCTTGATTTGATTTCATATTCCTTGTACTGTGTTACTTAATTATTGGTCATTGAGTGGGCATATTGTCTGGTTTTAGATGCCCCACTGTTGCAGTCATGAGTGGGTGCATTATGACAAGCCTAATACCATATGTATAATGCTCACCTGGAATGCCTTGATCTGTTACTCGACATGTAGACATCAATAGGTCAATATTTTAATAATTTTTTCCATCACAAATAATATATGAATAATGTTAGCAAAATTATATGTGAATGCATCTTATCTTTCATCACATATAATTTATTATTGCTTCCTTCATGATACATGGAATCAAGAAAAGGCAAAAGTACCCCACCTATTAATTAATGTACCACACGGTTTGCCTATATAAAGATCCCTTCTCCTTTCAAAGCCATCCTACTTCTTCCATTATCTTTGTTGTTTCTAGTTCTCTCACTTAATTTAACCTTATCCATAAACCAAAAGAAAAAAAGGGTGTTACTTCTTCTAGTTTTTTCATTTTAACAAATTTACTAAGAAAATGTCTTCCTTGGAGGGTGTCTTTGAATTAGGAATTGAGTTCTCCCAGGCTAAGAATGATCTTCTGATGTCTCTACTAGAAGAAACGCATGAAGAAGAGTACTATGGCGATGATAGACTTGTGAGTATGATTCAATTATTGGAGGCAGAGATCAGTTACACTGAAATGAGTCAAGTGTATGAGATGGGACAAGTGGACGATCAGGATTGTTCCACGTCAGCAAGTAGTCCTGATCATTGGGTTGACATGGAATTGATATCTTCCCTGCCGTTTGATGAGATGAATTCATGGATCCCCTGTGGAGATGAGATGATGGAGCATACAGTAATGGAATATGAAGCTGGAAATGATATTGATGATTTTCAATTGGGTTATGGAGTTTTCTCTCGAGTAATTACTTAGGTGAAAATTAATCAGAATAGATTTTCTTCCCTTCCTCGACCATATTTACATTTGCTGATATGTATTTCCCAAATGTAGAATTGTTTTAATAATATGAATATGCATGACTAAATTTATTATGACCTTCTACAAATTTCATAAACAATCCGTGTAATTAGTTTGTTCTTACCGATTTATGAGAAAATAGAATTAACTCAAATAAAATAATTTCACTCTGATACTTAATCAGAGAGCATTCAAAATAATAATATAATATGCACGGTAATTTATCGTATATATACTCTATTGTACTTAAGCAGGCTTAGTCAAGTTATGCGCTTTATAAATTATTGTTTTAGGGGTTCAAAAGTTGTTTGACAATTCTATGTGATTTGAAAATTTGATATGAGCCTGTAGGGCTGTTTACCAAAATTGAAAATTTTTATAAAAAATAAAAAAGAAAGAAAATTTTATAATATTTTTGAATAAAACTTGTGTTAATAATTTTATGTTGCGAAAAATAAATATAATATTTTATCTATATTTACATTTCAACCAACATGAAATTATTTACTAAAAAATTATTATCCAAACAAATGACAAAGTACAACATCATATAATAATAAATATTTTAAAAAATAAAATAATAAGAAATAATGGTTCCTAGAAACATTAAAATAAAAATTAACTGCAATTCTACTAATTTTCAATTTTATTTCTTCCAATAATTTGAATTTCATTGATTAAATTGATAATTTAATAAGAAAAAATAATAAAAATATTATCGACAAGTAAAGTATATTTTAGTTTAATCTTTCGTACAAAGGTTACTCTATTTATCTGAATGTTGGTGAAAGGTTACTCTGAATGTTGGTTAGAGGTATCTTTAAAGATATGTAAGACATGCACTTGGTCTAAGATTAGAAAATCATTCTCAAATAAATACGATTTTAAGAAATAAATTTTCACACTTTTTTTTATTCACCTTCCCAAATAAAAGATTTTCATCCTTTATTAATGTTAATAAAAAATTATAATTATAATATTATTAAAAGTTAAAAACCTCAAATTATATTTTTTTTTATTCTCTCTAACATGATTAAAGTCTTTATCTTTAACCTCCATCATTCTAGCATCATTGGCTTATTCTTATTGTTGTAAAGTTATTCATTCGTTTCATCAATCCAGGCGTTACCTATGTGTCTTATAATTCCATTGTCATTTCCTCGTCCTTGTCATTCTTTGTCGATTAAATAAGTCTCACTCTCCATCATTATTCTTTATTCTTTATTGTTAGGTTATTTCATTCAATTTAAGTGTATTCTTTTTTTCAGTTCTACCAACAATTTGACATTTCATACAAGTGAACTTTGTTAATGGTGAAAAATTGTATAATGGCATTTACAATTATATATAACCATACAATATATATATATATATATATGGACTTTTCAATTTATAAATTTATAAATATATGGATTTATGTATTTTTAAATTTTTGAATTTATAATATGCATATAAGATTGATATTATAAATATATTAGTTTGAATATGAATAATTCTTATAAGTTTTATAAAATATATGATTTTAATGAAAATATTAATTTATCAATGATATTTTCAATTTTAAAAATAGGAATATTGTTAAAAAAAACAAAATAATATCCTAATATTATTACGAACCAAACACATAAAGGAATTGCATTTCTAAAAAGGTACACAAAATTATGAAAAATCCAGTTTACAAACTAAGCAATTGAATAAATTATTCCTATGTTAATATAGCTGAGAATGTATTTCCAAAATGTATTTTTAATCTAGAAGCAAATCCACCTTGTATATTTAAGTCAGATGTCATATTTAAAGAAAATTCAATTTTTGTGCGTTGAAGGTCCTACCATATATAAAATAGGTTGACTTTTGAATAAAATAAATTAAAATTTTAACTTTTAGTTCACCCGGAAATTTTTAATCTGGAATTTCAGTCCTCTATTTTTAATTATTTATTTTAAGGCTCTAATTTTAATAATTTTGCAATATCAATTCCCTTATTCAATATCGTAATTTTAATTTCTTTATTTTTAAACATACATAATTTTAACTTAATTAATAAATATTTCATTTATTTATTATTAATTTTCTGAATATAATCAAATAGAATTGGACATTAATCATTAAATACGACATCAAAGTTAATATTGAAGCATTAACAGTAAGAAAAATATACATTTAATGGTTTGACTAAAATCATATATTATAAAACTTGGAGGACTATTTGAAACTATAGATTTTTAACTATTTGAATATTATGCAAAAAAAAATAATGTTTATTATGCATTTCATGAAACTAAATTAATATTTAATCCAAATTTTTAATAATAGTGAACATTTTTATCAAAAGGAAAATTTTTGTGTGATTTGTTTTGCAAAGCTTGTGCCAAACTCCGGAAAAGTTCTCAAGCTTTCAATGGTACTCATGAATAAAACACAAAAATCACATGTATTTTTCATGTATCTAATAATTTATTAGTATGATACCATCGTTAATTCTATATATAAATATATTTTTTAAATATTTTCACTAATATATGAAAGAAATATTAGAAATTATAAATGAAATAATTAGACATTACTCATAGATTAATATTTGTTTAACCATGCATGATTTTATTTCTGCATATAATATTTTTCTTAAACATTACAGTAAAGAATTATTTCATTTTCGTACACTGTTGCATGCAAGTGTTGATATCATCAGTAGATTTCAATAAGTGGCAACCTTCATTACAGTGCTGGATAAAATCCATGGGAGAACCATGACATATTTTCCTGTCACAGAAAGCAAGGCATATTGCATATAGAATGGGATCACCAAATACAGGTAAACATCTCCACAATGCGCATTTGACAGGACAACTTACATTGCTATGATCATTGTTAGACTCTTGCATAGATGGAGAACTGCAATTAGCCTTTGAGAGGTGCAATGTAATCATGACCATAATCACAATTATAGCTCTTATTGTTTTCATCTCGTTTCTTGACATATTTCTTCTCTAACTCTAAGGAATCTAACTCAGAATTTTGTATAGATGAGAAATTCTTTTTATCATGTTTCAAAGTAGAAAAAGATCAATTTATAGATTTACAATCATGTTGGTCAAATTATATTATATTTCATATAATAGCATTTAATAATATTATTAAATTTTAAAAATAAATACTTATTTTGTGTAATAAATATACCATAAAATAATAATATTTAATTTGATGACCAGGTAATATGTCTAACTAATATAATAATTAAGAGTATGGTCAACGATTAGATTCAATTACAGATTAGTCAACAATCAAACTTTGACTATTTATAAAAAAAATCAAAATTTAAAAATTAAATTTATTTAATTAGTAAATTTATTAATAATTACTCTTTTATTTGATTCAATGTTTTTATTTTTTACTTATTGCATAGTCATTAATTTGATTCCTTTATTATTTGTTCAATTCTTTATTTATTTTTATAATTTAGTTTACTCTTAATATTTCAATGTTTTTTTTATTGGACATCATGTCCATACTCATTTTATTATGCCTCGGATTTTTTTTCAATTGTTTTACGCTTATAAGCGATGATTTATTTTATGACTAGCCTTCGTCCACAACTTTCTTGTCATAAAATCATTTTCCATGCTTTGTTTATTTATATATTATATAATTCTTAATTTGATTCCTTTATTATTTGTGTACCGGGATGATGAGCATCGAGCTCATCACCTTTGAGTCGGGCTCATCTCACTGACCGGGCTTACCTGAGCATGACCCAATCTTAACAGAATAAATCTGGAACATATTTCCCTCCTAAAATCTCGGGATTCCTAGGCCTGAAGCAATCTTCCCCACGAAATCCACGAAGATAAAACCCTAATTACGATCCCTATAAATAAAGATAAATAAAGATAGAGGATCCCAAACAATAGACGGAATAAAACCTAAATTCCTCACACATACCAAAGAGGGATCCAACCACTCATGCCGCCGGATTTCTCAGGGCCGAGCTGAGCTCGGACCCGCCAAAATCTAGTAAGAACATTTGGCGCCCACCGTGGGGCGAGATAATTCCTAATACCACGATCACCCAGACGATCCCCAGAAGTTATAATCAGATGGTTTGTACGCGAGTCACTCCAACACCACCATGGACCCCGCCGTAGCGGAACTCGTACAAGCGTGAGTGGATGCAGCGATGGCAGAGGCCCGTGAGCGAATGGAGGCTCGCGTGGAGGCACTACGGATCCAGAATCGAGAGACAGAGAGAGCCTTACAAACCACTTAAGCGGACCTGAACACTGTCCAACGTCAGCGTGAAGATGATCTTGTAGAATTACGAGCCCTCAGACAGCGAGTTCAAGAAGTCCTAGGCCGAGCCCCGTTCATTCCAAACCGAGAAGGAGAGCCACGCCAAGGCAAAGAACCCGATCCAATTCCAGCATGGCCCCTATAATCCTGACACCACAGGTAAGGAGGTACATGCCGCCACTTCGGCCACCCGTCATGATCTCTCACATGTGCACGCCAGTATCTCCGCTACCCAACGTGATCTCTCACAAGCACAGCCCTTTACGGACCTCGACCCCGGACACGCGGGCTCGGCATGATGACATCCCTTCATCCTTTCACCCCGACCATCTTGTCAGTCAGGGTTCCCGAGACTTGGAGATGGTCGTCTCAGGACAAATACGATGGCTCGACGGACCCGATCACCCATGTCCGAGCTTTCCTCACCCAGGCGGCGATGACCGTGGACGACGACTATGTGCTTTGTAGGATGCTCCCCGCAACTTTGAAGGGAACAGCCCTCGACTGGTACTATTCCCTCCCCCCGATGTCCGTGGACTCCTTTGACTCCCTGACGAGCATTTTCAGGCTCAATTCGCAGACGCCAAGCTAACACCTACCACATCAATATCACTCAACCACATAGTACAAGGGGACAAGGAGTCCCTCAGAAAGTACATGGGTCGTTTCTCTGTGGCCTACCGAACCATACCCAATCTACACTCGGTTGTCGCTCTACACGTCGTGCAATCTGGCCTCAAGCCCAGTCCATTCTCGGACTCACTATTTGTAGAGCCACCCATCAACATGAACGACCTCCGCTCATGAGCGGCACGTTTCATGAGCATGGAATAAAACACTGAGGTCAAGCAACAGGCTCGAGAGCCCAGCCGTCCACCCAAGCAGAGGGAGTCCTTCTCACGTTGGGCGGAATCGAACAGAGATCATCGCACCGGCCTGTACAGCTCGTACACCCCCCTGAACACATCCAGAGACAAAATTTTTAAACAAGCTTGGGCATTGGAGTTGGTACGAAGTCCTAACCCCTCCCAATCTCCTCCCAATGTCGACCCCTCCAAGCGATGCGCTTATCATCAAAATACCGGACATACCACCGAAGACTGTCGTCAGGTAAGAGACCTTATAAAGGGTCTCATAAGATCGGGGGAATTGTGAAGATTCATCCAGGATGAGCAGAAACACCCCGAGAGGTATTTAGGACCGAGCTCGAAAACCCGAGCTCGAGAGCAGGACAGGGACACCTGAGACAACAGGAATAAACGCAGGGACCGCGGTTGGGGTAAAGAGATCGGCCAGAATCCCGACAAAGTCAAAGGGACGATAAACACGATTGCCGGAGGTTTTGCGGGAGGAGGAGCCACTTCTTCAGCCCGTAAGCATTATGCTAGGAGCGTCAATCACATTGGGTCTCCTAAAAGGAGAACCTTACCCTCCATCACATTTTCCGATGCCGACTTCAGCATCGAAGACCCCGACCAGGCTGACCCCATGGTCATCTCTTGCACCATCGCTAATTGGAGAGTCCGCAAGGTGCTCGGCTGACGTGCTCTACTGGTCCGTTTTCAAACAGTTAGAGCTACCCGAGTCTATTATTAAACCATACCCTGAGCCACTGCTCGGCTTCGCGGGAGAGAGAGTTCACTCCAGGGGATATATTGACCTACTCACTACTTTCGGTGGGAGCGAAGCCTACAAGACTATAGAGGTCAGGTATATTCTGATTGACGCCGATACATCCTACAATGTCATCATAGGACGACGAACACATAATCAGTTGGGAGAAGTGGTGTCCAATCTGCACATGGCCATGAAATTTCCAGAGGAAAATGGGAAAATCGTCACGATCAAGGCCGACCCGAAAATGGCCCAGGTGTGCTATGCCCGGAGTCTTAAGGTCACCCCGTACTCCATTAAGAAAGAAGACAAGGAACCAACCTCGAACATCTGTTCGGTTCACAACAGCAACGACGAACCACTGGATATCGATCCCCGAGCTGAATTCGAGGAGGAGCGCCCTTCATTCGTTGAACCCCTCCAATCACTACAGCTCGGCCCTGAGGTAGGCCAGGTAACTAAGACCGGCCTCTCTATGCCGAGCTCCACCCTCCAGGAAATCATATCAACCCTACGAGAAAATGCCGACCTATTCGCATGGAAACCCTCTGATATGTCGGGTATCGATCCAAACCTCAGGTGTCATAAATTATCTCTGCTTCCTCATGGTCGGCCGGTGTCGCAACGTAAGAGGAAGCTAGGTGAGGAGCGTCGTCTTGTTGTTCAGAAAGAGGTCGGCAAACTACTTGACGCCGGTTTCTTCTGAGAGATAATTTACACTACTTGGCTGGCCAACGTTGTGATGGTCAAAAAGGAAAATGGAAAGTGGAGGATGTGCACAGACTACACCGACTTAAACAAAACATGTCCTAAGGACACCTACCCCTTGTCCAGCATTGACCGGTTAGTAGACAGCACAGCCGGGTACGAAGCATTCAGCTTCTTGGACGCCTACTTAGGCTACAATCAGATACCAATGTATCCTCCAGACGAGGCAAAGACCGCGTTCATGTCGGCCACGGCCAACTATTGCTACCAAGTTATGCCCTTCGGCCTTAAAAATGCAGGGGCCACCTATCAAAGACTAATGGACAAGGTCTTCAGCGCTCAGATCGGACGCAATATGGAGGTCTACGTGGATGACATTGTGGTCAAGTCTAAAACCCATGCCCAACATGCCGCCGACCTCAAAGAAATATTTGCAGAGGTACGCCGACACCAAATCCGGTTGAACCCAGAAAGTGCGCCTTCGGCGTGGGAGGAGGCAAATTCCTTGGCTTCATGATCACTCAGAGAGGAATTGAGGCCAACCCGGACAAGTGCACAGCTATCACCAACATGCCTAGCCCGACCTGTCTGAAAGATCTACAAAGGCTCAACGGACGCCTGGCCGCCCTACAAAGGCTCAACGGACGCCTGGCCGCCCTATCTCGATTCCTACCTATGTTGGCCGAGCACAGCAGACCCCTATTCACACTGTTGAAACGTTTGGCCCGCTTCCAATGGAATGATGAATGCGCCTCTGCATTTGACAAGCTCAAAACACAAATAGCGGTCCTGCCAACCTTGACCAGCCCATCTCCCGAACTGCCTTTATATGTTTACTTAGCAGTTTCCGAAGTTGCAATCAGCTCGGTCCTGGTCAAGGAAATTGACAAAGTCCAGACACTGGTATACTTTGTGAGCCGGACACTCCAGCCTGCTGAGACAAGATATCAGACAATAGAGAGACTAGTGCTTGCCCTCATCTTCACTGCTCGCCGACTACGACATTATTTTTGAAGCCATGATATAATTGTGAGGTCGGACTATCCGATCAGGCAGATTTTGCAACAACCCGACCTTGCTGGTCGCATGACAACCTGGGCTATAGAATTGTCCGAGTTCGGACTCCAGTTCGAAGCCCGAGGTCCCATGAAAGCCCAGTCCCATGAAAGCCGAGTGGGGCAGGGGTCATATTGGAAGGACCAGACGATCTCGTTTTTGAACAAGTTATACGCTTCTCGTTCACAACCTCTAACAATCAAGCCGAGTACGAGGCCCTATTGGCCAATCTCAGGTTAGCCCGGGACATGGGAGTCCGACGCCTAAAATGCTTAAGTGACTCCTAACTAGTCACCTCTCAAGTCAAGGACGAATTCCAAGCCAAAGAGCCCCTACTGCAACATTACTATCATCGAGTGAAAGGCATGATCTCCCACTTTGCCAAATTCGAGATCATTCATGTCCCTCGCGAACAAAACGATAGAGCTGATATCTTGTCCAAGCTGGCCAATACCCACAAAGGAGGACAGCACCACTCAATTATTCAAGAAGTACTCATCTCCCCGAGCTGGGACAGGGATGAGGTCAGCTCGGTTAGCGCCGAATCGAGCTCATGGATGACCCCACTTGTGTCATACCTGCAAGACAACGTCTTTCCTAACGACAAAAATGAGGCCCAAAAGTTGCGTCGCCAAGCCTCTTACTATGTGCTGTGAGATCAAGAATTGTTCCGAAGAGGCTTTTCTACCCCTTTGCTGAAATATTTAACCAAAGACCAAGCCAGGTATGTGATGGACGAGCTCCACACCAGCAACTGTAGCATGCATTCAGGAGACAGGAACATGTCGGCCCGCCTAGTTCGAGCTGGGTATTACTGGCCCACAATGAAAAAAGATGCTAAAGACTATGTCAGGAGCTGTAAGAAGTGTCAAGAGCACGGTTCTTTGCCAGCTGCACCTTCGACCGAGCTCTAGCTCATCTCATAACCTTGGTCGTTCGCCCTTTGGGGGATGGACATTCTCAGCCCATTCCCACCTGCACAGAGGCAAACCAAGTTCTTACTTGTGGCCATCGACTACTTCACAAAGTGGATTGAGGCCGAACCTGTAGCCATGATATCCGCCAAACAGGTTCAAAAATTCGTTTGGAGGCACATAATCTGCCGACATGGCATACCTCACAGCCTGGTCACTGACAATGGGAGGCAGTTCACTGATGTCGGGTTCTGCGCATTCTTATCCCAGCTCGGTATCCAACATAGGATATATCGGTGGAGCACCCTCAAACGAATGGACAAGCTAAGCAGCCCAACAAGGTCATCCTCAATGAGTTGAAGAAGAAGCTAGGAAAAGTAAAAGGAGACTGGGCTGAGGAGATGCCGAGTGTACTATGGGGGTACCATTGCACTCCTCAATCCTCGACAAACAAAACACCTTTCCGCCTCACTTATGGATTCGACGCCATGATATCAGTAGAAGTAGGCGAACCCTCATGGAGGAGACTGACATACACAGCTTCCAATAATGAGACCGCCCTCAGGGAAGAGCTCGACCTCATTGAAGAAATTCGAGAAGAGGCGCAGGTGAGGGAATTAGCCACAAAACGGCGAGCAGCGCGCCGCTATAATTCACTCATCTGAGGACGATCTTTCATCCCAGGAGACCTCGTCTGGAGAAAGACCAGGGAGGCCAGGCGAGATCGAGCTCATGGCAAACTCGCCGCCAACTGGGACGACCCCTTTCGCATCCTTGAGAATCATCAGAATGGCTCTTACAAGTTACAGGAAATGGGAGGGCGTCTAATCCCGAGAACTTGGAACGCCAATCATCTGAAGCCCTACTTCAGTTAGCTTATTGCCCGTTGTAGCTTTTCAATTCAATAAAGTCTAATGACTCGCTTATGTTTTTGTAATAGAGGTGTACTCTTTTTCCTAAGCTCGGGTTTTTCCCTAAGGAGGGTTTTTCCGGGAAAGGTTTTAACGAGGCACCAAATTAGCATCAATAAAGTATAATTTAGCCATTCAATTGTACCTTTTCATTGTGCTCGGCAGAACCGAACTAGGGAGACATCGCGTCCCCTCTGCAAGACACTAAGTTTTTCATCGTGCTCGATAGAACCGAGCTAGGGAGACATCGTGTCCCCTGTGCAAGACACCAAGTCTTTCATCGTCTTTTCATCGTGCTCGGCAGAACCGAGCTAGGGAGACATCGCGTCCCCTCTACAAGACACTAAGTCTTTCATCGTGCTCGGCAGAACCGAGGTAGGGAGACATCACGTCCCCTCTGCAAAACACAAGTCTTTCATCGTCCTCGGCAGAACCGAGCTAGGGAGACATCGCGTCCCCTCCACAAGACATTAAGTCTTTCATTATGCCCGGTAGACCTAAGCTAGGGAGACATCGCGTCCCCTTCTCAAGGCATTACATTACTCATATCGATCGGCCTACGCAAAATTGAGCACGCGGACCTAGGACCCGTTGGAGGTCGGTCAAAACAAACAACATACAGACAAGTATTCAAAACGAAGATAGTACGGTGAAGTTAAAGAAAAGCAAGAGTAAACATTGTACGGCCAAAAACGGCCTTAGTTACAACCCAAAAGCCAACTTCGAGGTCGACGAAATGAAAAAGGAGAAAATGCAGA
This sequence comes from Hylodesmum podocarpum, assembly GCA_026586105.1. Classification (NCBI taxonomy): domain Eukaryota; kingdom Viridiplantae; phylum Streptophyta; class Magnoliopsida; order Fabales; family Fabaceae; genus Hylodesmum; species Hylodesmum podocarpum. The sequence continues at coordinate 3,074,162 of JALJEV010000111.1, read as the reverse complement.
CATGAAAAACTAATAGAAGAAATTTGACCGAGGTCACTCGGGACGATCTACCCACTCCCCTTCCACTACATCCTTGACATAGTCAAAGGAGTCTGGAGTAAGCGTAGGAGCCAGATAGCAGGCCTACCTAACGGCCCCGTTAAAGCCTACGTAGAAGTTAGACACAACAGCTTCCTCCAACTCCCCCATCTTGGCCTTCTACTGCTCCATGGCCTTCTCGGTCAGCGCCATCTTCTTTTCCAGGTGTAAAACTTTCAGCTCTGAAGCAACTTCTCAGTCCCCGGCCGAAGTAAGCTTACCTCGGAGCTCCTCCATGTCGGCTGTCATAGTCACGAGCTCAAGCCTAGACTTCTCCAACTTAGCCTTGGCCGCGGCGAGCTCAAGCTCGGTCGCCTCCTTGTCCAACCTCGCCTTGGTAGCCTCGATTTCCCATGTCGCCACCCGAGTCGCGAACTCCTGCTCCCTGCGGAGAGCAGCGGCTTCTAGCTCAGCCACCCTAGCAACCAATGTCTCCTCCCGAGCTGGGAGGTCTGCCATCTGAGTCGCCCACCTTTTGTTGTGCCGAACTATAGCGAGGAGCTGGCTGAGCCCGACCTCGGCCCCATCCAAATTGTTCACGACTCCCACCGTATCCAGAAGCGCCCTGTCATAGGAGCTGGGGAAAGGTTGCCAACTTGAACGTGTTCACCATGCAGCGAAGAGTCCCACAATGACTGACCTGGAAGAGCATCAGCCATCATATGCTCAATGCGGGGTTCAGCGTCTTCCTTACTAAACCAGGACGCGCTAGGAGGGAGTTTGGCTGAGGTCTTCATCAGTGTTGCAGGTGCGCCCCCAACCGCGGACAACGGCTCCCCTTCGAATGGAGGAGGAGAGACTGTGGTCGCAGTTCCTTCCTCAAGTCTTGGCCTCTTAGGAGAGACCCCAGCACCATCAACAACAGCGGCGGGGATCTCGGCACCCCCAGCAGGAATTTCGGTCTCCTCTGACCTCGGCCTTTTTGAGGGACTTGGGGTAACCTGAGATGGGGAAGGCCGTGAAACTGAGTTGGGTCCTCGAGAGATCACCCCCTTGCCTTTCTAGGCAGAGCCCACCTTTCGGGCCTTCAAGGCAGACACTAGGCTAAAATTATCAGACATCAGGCCTGCAAACAACAAAAAGAAAAGGTTAGTGACGCATCTAAGAGCTCGGACTGAATCACACTTTAATAAATTACCTAAGAAATGTTGAAAGGGGTCATCCTCCTTGGAAGAATGTATCAAAGCCAGACTGCTAATGGGCAAAGGAAGGCTGTGTAAGAGTTGGATGATGTTTCGGTCGCTCGGAGTTAACTCATCCTCAGGGTACCTAGTATACTTGCGAGGATGACACCAGTACAAGGGATACTTGGGCTCCAAATTATCCTTCAAGAAGAAGGTCTTGACCGTCCTGTTGTCGGTTGGGGTCAACTTGAAGTACCGATCCTTAAATTTCTTGTAGGATTGGGCATACAAAATAAGAAGACCTCCCCATGGACGCGAACTACTAAGAGAGACCCATCCCAGCTTGGGACCGTGCTTGAGTTGATAATGCCAAAGGAACACACGAGAGCTGGGCTTGACACCGAGAAAATTACACAAAATTTCGAAGGCACGAAGAAAGCCCCAACTGTTGGGATGAAACTGGCTAGGGGCCACGTTGAGGAACGACAAAACCTCGGTTTCACACTGACTCAAGGGGAAAAGCAGACCATACTCCCTAAACATATATTCATAAATGGTGATGGCATACCGACCATCCACCAGGGTCCGAGTATGAACTCTCTGGCGTTTCCTACAAGTCCTGAACTTTACCACCCCAGCATACTCCTCCTTCACAACGTCATAGCTATCGACAAGTGCTTGAACCTTCTCCGCACTGTCGTAAGATGTAGCAAGGTCGAGAACCTCCCCCGCAAGCCACGAAAAATCAGGCTCGCAGGACGGGATGGGAATAACGAGGTCGGGCTCAGCTTCTCTCGCCATCCATTCCCCAACGTTGCCAGAGGGGATGTCATCGCTAGATAACTCCACGGCCTCGTCGGTGGAACATACCTCGGCCTCAACAGGGGAGGCCTCGGCAGCAACGGCATCGACGCCCAGCCCAGGAAAAGCTTTTACAACCGATGTCGCGGAGGAGGAAGACGCCCTCACGGACTCAGCCTCTGAGCCCGCCACGGAGACAGGAACCAAACTCTCCACACTACGAGTAGCAGAAGAGTGTGAAGAAGACATACCTATCGAAACGAACGCAAAGAGGGCAAGGTGCAAAAACGAGCACTCCAATCCGAACCGGACCCAAGCAAGAAGCGAGCGAGGAACACCGGTAGATTCCAAACACGAAGGAACACACCAGAAAGAAATCACCAACAAGAAGAGAGATTGTAGCGGAAAAACGAAAGCAAGAAATGAAGCAACAAGCGTGAAGGTTTCTTTAAAAACCGAAAAAGAGCCGTTAGAGGGGGGTTACCGAGAAACCGTAACCGCCAAAGCCTGTAACGGCCCATTAAGACTTAATTAAAAAATAATAAAAAAAATCAATGACGAATAAATGCACACCAACCGTTACGCGGGTTCCCAACATTTGACATCGAAAGATCAACCTTATGACTTATAAACTCAAGCCACTCGAACACTCTGGCCTGAGCTCGGGGGGCTGATGTACCGGGCTGGGGATGAGCACCGAGCTCATCACCTTTGAGTCGGGCTCACCTCACTGACCGGGCTTAGCTGAGCATGACCCAATCTTAACAGAATAAATCTGGAACATATCTCCCTCCTAAAATCTCGGGATTCCTGGGCCTGAAGCAATCTTCCCCACGAAATCCACGAAGATAAAACCCTAATTACGATCCCTATAAACAAAGATAGAGGATCCCAAACAATAGACGGAATAAAACCTAAATTCCTCACACATACCAAAGTGGGATCCTGTAAAAGATAAACACAAGAAGGGGGGTTGAATTGTGTTAATTATAAAATTTTATCCCTTTCGTCTGTGGGTTTCCAAAGGGTTCAGACGAAACAACGTTTGTATTGAAAGATTGATTTTAATATGCAAACGTTAAAGTACTATTATCCCTAGTTAGTTAAACAGACGAAACAAATAAACACTAGTATTTTTATACTGGTTCGTCTATTCAAGACTACGTCCAGTTACCCAGCAACCACTGAGTTTTCACTACAAACCGTGAAAAGGTTTACAAGTATTGTTTGAACCCAGCCACTTCTGGCTATTACAAGATATTCTTTGCTCCCAGCCTTCTCAGGCTAAACTACCAAGGTATTCTTTGAACCCAGCCTCCACAGGCTAATACAAAAGGTATTCTTTGGAACACAGCCTCCTCAGGCTAAAGTACCACACAAGTGGATTTGTAAAGATGTTTGAAAAACAAAGTTCTTCCTCTTCGCAAAGAGGGTTTTTACAATATAGTTCTTAGTTGGATTGAGTGAATTCTCAGACGATTGAAGAGATAAGCGTATTCGTCAACTGATTATTGAAGCTGTGAAGTCCTTTTATAGGCATCTTCTTCAAATAGCAGTTAGACTCATTTGAATGCCGTTAAGAGTCGTTGAGAGATCTTCTTGAGAGCTTTCCAAAAAGATTGTCAGTTGTACTTGATTGATTGATAAGAGTCGCAGCGGATATAGCGGACTAGGTTGTGCGCAGTACTATTTCTGACTTGTACAGAGATGTGACAAAAGGTAAAGACCTTTTTGACTTTGGTGTGTAAGCTCGAATCCCTATACTGATCTTGGATGCTTCTCATGAGTACTTCTTTAGATTTGAAATCTTGTCGCGAATGACTCCTCTTGACTTCAACTTTTGGATAGACGATATGATTTTTCAGTCTTCAGTTGTTGTTGTTTCGTCTTATCCTATCGTCTTAAGACTTCACTTTTTGGACAGACGAAGGACTTTAGCTCGAGTAGTCCTCTTCCGTCTGTGCATGTATCGTCTGATGACTTGGCTTTTGGACAGACGCAGAATTTATCTTTGAAGGGTCACATTCCGTCTGTGCTGGTTTTGTCTTAGCAAGTCTTGGGTAGCTTGGTTTCGTCTGTCTTGTAATTAATCAAAATCTTGAGACGTTAATCATCCTTGATCTAACAATCTCCCCCTTTTTGATGATTACAGACCATACCACGAAAATATGCACAAGACATGGTTAGACAGAAACAAACAGTTTTAAAAAGCCAGATTGAAATCAAGACGATGTTTTCTGAAAGATACCTCTTTATAATAGATTGTTACATCAATGCGATGTAATCTTTGTACATTATTACATTGGTATAGACAGAAAACCAATAAAGAATAACCAATAAAGAATTACAATGTATTTTCTATACTTAAAAACAATAAATAAAATACATTGATACAACAAGTATAATGGCTCCCTTATTTTATGGCTCCCCCTCGGACGATGCTCCTTGTTTGCTCGCTCTCCCTCAGACGAAGCTTCTCAGACGAATCTTGTTCACTCCCCTCCCTCTCAGACAATGCTTTCCCCTTGTACCATTCTTCTTTCCCTTGGGCTATCTTCTTTTCTCTTTGTCTCCCCCTTGGGCTGTGAATCATCAAAACATGATCACGAAGAAGGCTTTGGCTTCTTGTTAAGCAGGGTCATCACAATGTCTTTCAGCTGCTACACTTCAGACAATAGAGAAGCTTGATTTTCTTCAAGTTCTCGGTTCTTTGCTTTCAAGTGCCCGCAATCCTCTTCCAAGGCATCATACTTGCGCTTCAGAGTTTTATACTCCTCAGCTTCCTGAATATCAGCCTCTGCAACCTCAACTTTGTCAGCAACCTCCACCATATCATCAAAGTGTACCATTGGTGTTTGAGGTTCTTCCACAATAGGTGTAGTGTCATCAATGATGAGCACTGTTGAAGTCTTCTTCAGACGCAATGTGAAATATGGAAGTGTGAGGTAAGCCGTGAAGTTCCGTTCCCATTGCCATGTGTAGATGTTTGTTGGAACAGAGACTTCAAGATCTGGATGTTCCTCAGAAGGAAGTGTATAAGCGAAAGCTCCAACAGGAAACACCCTGCCACATATGGTAGAATCCTCATCAAAAGAGGTTCCAGAGCAAAATTGTGAAGTGTCTTCATGATCTTCTATCATCCGTTGTATCTTTGGATTGATAGGGCTTGAGGCTTGAGCTTGTATTGCCTTGAGGTGCGCATAAGCAGCAGACGGAAGAAGCTTGGAGACGTGCCTTGCATATTTGAAGGTTCTGGGTACAGACTATACTTTCTTCTCTTTGCCCTTAGTCAAAAACTTGGCCTTGCATGGTCGTTTTCGGTCTAAGATGATTGTGTACTTTGTTTCGTCTGACACCAGCGAAGAGAACTGTGATCCCACCATGTTGCATGGTCGTTTTCGGTCTAAGACGATTGTGTACTTTGTTTCGTCTGACACCAGCGAAGAGAACTTTGATCCCACCATGAAGGGGCAGTATCTCTTATCCTTCTTAGCTTGACGATCAATATGATAGAAGGAAACCTCTCTTTCCTTGGTTTCCCTTCTATAGGCACCAACCATCAACTTGAAGGTTAAATTGTAGTCTTACGGTAGGGCGTGAGCGAACTCTTCAGGGTCTTCATATTCGTTGAGGAGGATGGAGTAACGAGGGTTGATCCCGGAGCAGTGGGGTCTCGTCCATGGAAGCACAATTCCCAGAGAGTGTCCTAGACCGACATACTCTGTTTTGTTGAGTGGAATTGTGAAGGGCATTGGATCATGGTGATCTATGGCGTCAAGATGCCAGTGTGTGCACTCTCTCGGCTCCTAGATGGTAGAGTTTGCGTCTCCATATCTACAGTGATGGAATGCAGGCGCATTAACCTCATACCGAACCTTCCACCTTGGGTTTTCTCTGTGTGGGATGTGAGGTTCATAGCCAAGTGTTGGTCCTTCAATCACCGACGCAGCAATATGATCCTTGTATGCTTGTATATTTTTCAATCCCTTGATGTCTAGGTTGGCCAGTGTGTCCCAGGGCAGACGCTTCAGCCAATCGCGTTGCTCCTCTGGGGTGTAGATAGTGTCTTCATTGAAGTTTACTGGCTTCAAGGGTTTGTTGTAGATGATGGGATTGACGAATCTCCCTAGTTGAAAACCCTTCTTGCCTCTGTACTCATATGGGTTCTTCAATTCAATATGGGAGTGTCCTTGATATAACGGTCTTCATCGTCTGCTAAGTTACCATTTTGAGCAGACTCAGACAGTTCACCATCAGTGGAGAATTCATCATTCTTCTCTCCAATAATCCAATCTGGTTTGATTGGTTTTTCAGCACAGGTGTTCTCAGCAAATCTTCTCATGACTAATTCGTTTAGAAATGAATAGTCCACCTTGTGCTTTGGGGGTAAATCTTCTGGATTAATCACCTCGGCATGTGATCTCCCCCAAGTAGCATCCACCTTTATAACTTCAAAAAGTTCTTCATCAGACGAAGAATATACTTCTTCAATCAGCACAAAGTCTTCAGACGGAATCTCCTTCGTCTGTTGTTGGGATGCTTCCTCGGCACGGTAACGTCCTCCGTGCAAGGGATGCGTTCAGCGGAGACGCAACAATAGGGGTAACCCTGTGCTCGTCTTGGAGTGATGTTGATGGAGAGACTTCCATTGTGGAAGCTTCCTCACTTAGCATTGTTTCCAACTCCTCCACAAGCTGGGCATTGTCTTTCTGGATCTGGGCAGTTTCTTCACTGTTCATGCCCTCTGAGTTTGCTGGAGCAGATGCAGCCTCAGACGATCCAATGCCGCAAACGCTATCAAGAAAGATTCTTTCTCTCTCAGCTTGAAGCAAAATGGAGACTCTCTTGGCCTCTTTCAGCATTCTTTCTTCGTCTGTCTCACTAACTACGACAGACGCAAGTTTTTGCTTCATCTTCTCATTGCCTTTAGCAGCCTTTTCAAGCGCAAGCTTTCTAGCTCTTGCCTTTTCTTCTGCTGCTATCCTCTGCTTTTCTTCGTCTGTGAGTATCTTCACAGACGGAACAGGTTCAGACGATATATTCACCCCTTCATCTTCACTAGGGGATATCGTCTGTCATTTTGTCTTAGCACCAATGTGCTTGATTCTGATGGTCCTTTTCTTCTTCTTGAGGGGTTCTTCAAGAGCATCCTCAAAAGGAACCTCAGAGATGATCACTGGAGGAAGAGGTTGAGGTTGGTTTAGTGTTTGGGCTTGTGTTTGGGGTTCTGTTTGGGATGGTGTTTCGGCTTGTGTTTCGGACGGTGTTTGGGCTTGTGTTTATGGCTTAGCACGCTTGATGCGAGCTTTGTGTGGTGGGTCTTTGGTGATGGGTGAGAGAGGTACATCCTCTTTTTGTGAATGAAGGAGGTAGCCTAGCGTCAAATGCATCTTCGCAAAGGTGCTGGCTTTCACTTCCTTTCCCTCTGGGTGATAGATTACTCCAGTCGTATCAAACCCTTGGTTGATGATGATCTTTGTGAAGAAGAGGGTGGCGTAGGGAATGCTGCTCTTCCTACAGATGTTGCGGTTCTTCAGTGCACTTATCCAGTGGTCAAGGATAATGTGCGGAAGGCTCATCCTAGCTTTCCTCATACAGTAATAGATGCAGAATCTGTCTCTAGTACTCACATTGTCCCTCGAACCAGTCCTCGGCATGAAGACATTGTAGAGGAGGTTATGGATGACTCTGGCGGTTGGACAAAGATTCCCTGACCTTAGAAACTTGGAGTCTTCAGGGTCACGTCTTTTTCCGTAGATAATCTTATCTACGTGCTCCTCAGTCTCATTCTTCATCCAGTTGGGGCTGTAGAAACGCCCCTCAGCCTTGCAGTTGCCAGCCTCAGCAATAGAGTCCACCGTGATGATGTACTCTTTGTTATCAATGGTACCCACAATACCATCGTCGAACTCCTTCGCGTCGCTCCAGAATTCGGCATAGGCCTCCATCAGCCATGGGCCTCTCATCTCAGCAAATCTCATCCAACCGGTGTGGTCTAAGATCTTCACTGTTCTTTCAGAGACGCTTCCAACAGTCTCTTTTGAGATCCACTTGCTTGGCAAGAACAAGTCTTGAGCAAAGAAAGTGGCTTCAGCAACTTTGGTAGCTTTGGTGTTCTTGGCGGCCACTGTTGATATTTGAAAAAGAGAGAATAAGAACTTAGTGAGTATTTAGGTTTAGAAAGTTCAAAAGATTGCAAATTGCGGTAAAGAATAAAAGAGTGAACTTTCAAGAGTATTTATAGGCAAAGATAAAAACGGTTGTGATTCATCAGACGAAAGAGATTTCGAAAACTGCCCCTGATTTGACGTGTCCACATCATTGCCTTTTCAATGATTGATTTGACCTCTTGATGCAAACCCATGAAGCTAGGATGTAGACTCCACGGATCAACACCTTGTTTGCCCCATCTTCAATTCACCAAGTGATCCTCACTCAATATCAAGAGAGGCTTGCGGATTTATAGGCTAAGATAGGTGATGGTTTCGGTATGTGACCAAGAAGAAGAAAATCAAAAATGGAAGAGACTAGGAAGGAGATAGCGCCATGATCCAAGGAGATCAATAAGCTAGGTGATGAATCGCCACCTGAGTCATGGATCAAGATAAGATTCAAGGTTCTATGAAGAAACCCTGGGAGAGCACTCTCCCTTTCTCAAGACACAAGTCTTAGAAAAATTCTATTTCATTCAATTCAAAAGTTATTACAAAATGGAAATTTCCTAAGTTATAAGACCTCTTGTGTGTGGTTGGCCTTGAGTCATCCTAGCCACTTGATCCTTGATGGATTGATCAAGTGATGCTAAGCACCCCTCACTTGATCAATTCAAGAAGGATCTAGAGTTAATGAGATCAAGAGGCTTATAACTCATCTAAGTTTGTGATGATCATGGATTAATTAAGATGGAATTCTATGCCTTGGATTAGAAGTAAATCCTAAGGCTAGAATCCCTTCTTAGATGAGAGTCAACAATTTAGAACTTGACTTAAATTTACACCTTTGATTATGGAATAATCAAGTGGTGGAAATTTAAATGAAGTTAGTGGCAATTCCACTAATTCTCTCTCTTAATCCATCCACTCTCTTTTAAGAGAGTGTATTACACTTGCTTAATTGGGTCATAAGACACTTAAGCCCATCTTAAGAGGCTTTGACCACCACAAATAGAAGTCAACATGTCCATAAAAGGAGCTTGGCCTAAATTCACAAACAAACATAGGTCCAAGCTTTACACAAATTAAAGCTAAACTAATTACAAAATACTTAGAAAATTACAAGGCTTCATTTGCCCACTTTGTTGACTTCCAAGAGTTGATCGTTAACTTTGACTTTGACTTGTTGACTTTGACTTGGTCAACTCTTCTTCAACTTGGGCTTCAATTCTTCTTTGCATTGCCCTTGTAATCCTCATGCTTGGGAGATGATCCTCCATCAATCCCTCCTTCTTGTGGCCAACTTGTCCCCAAGTGGCCTTAGCTTATTACCTACAAAACCATTTTACCCGGATCAAAGATCAAACAAACTCTTTTAAGTTTAACATTTAATATCAAGATGGTTTGCCCACTAATATCAATATCAAAATGTAAAGAAGTGAAGAAGGAAATCAAGTGATTGTCTATGCATAAACCGAAACTCCAATGAGTTTCTATTTCCTCCTTTAGAAGTGTAGATATTAGTTCTTCAATCCTTGTGGAATCATGTTTGAAACTCTTGTTTAAAAATCTTCTTTTAGGTGTAGAAGCTTGTGATGTTTCCTCCTTCATGGACTCATTCTTCCACCTAAAAGGGCAACCATTAGTAGAATCAAACAAGAATCTCAACTTAACATTTTCAAACATTTCCCAAGACCTATTTAGAGAACCTATTGTGTCACAAATTGTGTTGTGCAAATTAGAAATAATAGGAGAAGTAAGAGGTAAAGAAGTCTCCCTTTTTGATAATGCATAATCTCTAAGTACCCCTTTTCCTCTTTCTATGTCACTCCAAGATTCCTCTATGCACAACTTCTCAATTGGTCCTAGAACACAAAATTTCTTGGGAGTGAATCCTCTAGCTATCACACAAGGCGCCTTTGGTGTTTCAACATATGTGGAAATTCGTAATGTGCCCTCCTTCTTTTCTTCATTCATCAACCTATAGAACAATTAATATCATGAAAGTAAAAGTTAGTAGGCACAATTAAAATTCCACATTTCTAAATTCAATGGTTTTCCAAGACTCAATGTTACTCAAGGGTGGCAACCCATGTGGAATGTCATTGGAAAACACATCCTTGAACTCCTCTTTAGGTGCATCCAAATCTTGTTGCTTACCTGAAATGTTAGTGCTCAACACAAGCGGATTAGGTAAACAAAGAAATATGTTTTTCCTAACTAGGAATTCTCTCCTCAACTCACCTTTCCCAATAAGCAAACTCTCCTTAAGATCTACCTTACATGAACTCTTGGTTTGCCTATGCTTAAGGGAGCTTTCTCCTTTGTTTTTCAACCTAGAATCACTAGTGGCATGCTTGGTAATTATTCTTGAACTCTCGGCCAAGGCTAGTTTTCTAGGTGTTTTGGTTTCCTTTCCTTTCTTTTTGGTGGAGCTCTCGGCCAAAGGGTGTTTGGCACCTATGTTCTCCTCTTTTTCCAACTTTTTCTCACTTTCCCTCTTTAATTTCATTTTTATTTGATCCTCACACACTTCCTTAGGTGACAAAGGCTTAAGTGTGACCTTCTTGCTCATATGAGAGAAGACATAGGTGTTGGAAACACCATCATGAATGGCATGCTTGTCATATTGCCAAGGTCTCCCTAGTAAAAGGTGAGTGGCTTCCATAGGCACTACATCACACAACACATCATCTCTATATTTTCCTATGGTGAAGTTAATAAGGACTTGCTTACTAACTACCATCTCTCCTTTATCACTCAACCATTGTAATTTGTAAGGTTTAGGGTGTGGGGATGTCCTAAGTTCTAATTTATTTACTAACCTAGTACTAACAACATTTGTACAACTACCACTATCTATGATAAGAGAACATACCTTCCCTTCCACTAGTCATCTAGAATGGAAGATATTTTCCCTTTGTGAGTCATCCAACTCCTTGAGGGCACTTCCAAGCATCTTCCTTACCATGAGGAGGTCTCCATCTTCCGGTTGCTCCATGCTTGAGTGCTCACTAGCACTAGCTTCCTCTTCTTCACTAGAAGAGTGAGTGGACTCTTCACTAGTGATTCCTCCATCCACTCTCATGATCATGGCCTTCTTGTTGGGACATTGGGAAGCTATGTGACCATGTCCTAAACACTTGAAACACTTAATGTTAGAAGGTTTAGAAATAGGTTTTGCAACTTCCTTACCTTTGGGGTCATCTCGGCTAGACTTGTAGAAAGTCTTGGATGATCCCTCCTTCTTTTATTTGTCCTTCCAACTTGAAGATCCATGTGTGAAAGACTTCTTGAAGGAGCTCTTCCTCTTTAGTTGGCCCTCAATCCTCTCGGCCTTGTGAATGGCATCCTCCAAGGTTCTATAATGTTGGAGTTCCAAGATATCTTGGATCTCCCTATTCAAACCATTAGTGAACCTAGCAATTGTGGCTTCCTTCTCCTCTTCATAGCCGGCCCTCATCAAGGTCAATTCTAGATCCTTGTAGTACTCTTGCACACTCCTTCCACCTTGAGTTAATCTTTGGAGCTTCACATGGAGGTCCCTTGTATAAGATTTAGGCACAAATCTCCCCTTCATGGCATCCTTCAATTGGGTCCAAGAAGTGATATGTGGCATTCTCCTCTTTTCGGCATCTACAAGGACTTGGTTCCACCAAACCAAGGCATAACCTTCAAACTCCAAGATGGCTAAGTTAAGTCTCTTCTCTTCACTCAAGTGTGGGTAGCAAGAATAAACTTGATCAACCTTCATCACCCAATATAGGTAACTCTCGGCCTCACTATCTCCAAGGAACTTGGGTAGCTTAATCTTGTTGCTTCTTTCCCACTCTCTAGGCTCATCCTCCTCTACATGTCTTCTAGGGGTGTGATTTGGCCTTCTAGGTTGAGGATCTCTCCTTCCCCCCCTTGCATTCCTATGGCCTCTAAAGGGTTCATCCTCATCATAGTTGTTTCCCCAATCACTCTCCCTAGGTGTGCTATAGTCCCCTCTAGGAATTCCTTCCTCACTTCCACTACCTCTATAGCTATTTCTCCTACTCCTAGGTACTTCATTACTTAGGCTTCCACGGCCCTCTCTAGGTACAGCCCCTCCCCCATTGTGACCACCATGATTGCCACTAGTGTCCCCAAGGATCCTCTTCTCCAATTCCTTCTTTATCCTCCTTTCCTCTTTTAACCTCCTCTCTTGGTCAAACCTCTCCTCCAAGCTAGCACTAAGCATGGACTTCACCATATCCATCATCCTTTTAGACCTTGGGGAGAGATCATTTTCGACACTAGGAGAAGTATCCATTGCTGCACAAGAAAAGGTTAGATAACAAATACAATTATATAAGGGATCCTTGCCTCTCTCTAAGTGTTTCATTCTAGTAGCACTCGTGTATCACTCTTGAGATGGCTTTTTCTATGATGTGCACACTTGCCTTTTTCCTCTCAATCTCCTTAAAGTTTCTTGAGGAACCTCTATCAATTATCAATGTCCAATGTACTCAAATGAAAGAGGAACAATTCACTACAAGCTTAAGGAAATTCAAAGGAGACAAATACTCAAGACAAAACTAGTAGGAAGCCAAAGAAGACAAGCAACAAACAAGACTCAATGACAAAGTTAGCTACTCAAAAATGGAAATTCATGATTAGACAAAGGCTAATATATTTACTACACTAAAAATGAAGGAAAACTAGTATTTAACAACTGCAAAAAATTTTGAAACAAAACACAAAGAAGGGAAGAAGTCAAGTGCAATTTTGCTGGACAATTTGCGCCTCCTGTTTGTGCCCTTGCGCAAATTTGCGCCTCTTGTTTGTGCCCTGGCGCAAAATTCCAGAGAAGGAGGTAGATTTGCGCCTCCTGTTGCTCTAATTTGCGCCTAGGCGCAAATGCTGGTGTTTCTTGGAAAATTTAACAGCAACCGTCACCAAAATTTGCCCAACTTGTGAAATTTTTTTAGCATAGCAAAAGAGCTTGGAAAATTATGAAACTTTCCAGTTGAGCTTATATATATGTATATTGAATGACCAAATGCCCAGAATTCAATAAATCAATGTTTAACCCCTTGAACCAACTGCAAACCCGAAACTGCCACAGCAACAGCAAAACCGTCACTAAGCTGGAAGTTAGGCTTGAAAATTGGCTCAAAATGACTTGAAATTTTGGGGAATGGTTTGTGTGATGTTTAGGCACGAAATAATCTCAAATTAAGGTGCAGGGCAGCCACAAATATGGGTCCAAAAACAGGGCAAAGACAGGGGAAATATGTCTAGGCACATGCAAAGCACACTACAAATTCAAATATCATGTTATTAGCAATTTTGACACAATTTGTAATATGATGCTTGAGCCAAATGAGTAATTGTTGCCTAATTGAGCTTGGACACAAAATTTGTGGGTGTTTAATGATCCCAATTTCCCAATGTACTGCACTCAATTTTTCCCAAAAATTCTACTACAAGAGCTACTCAAAATTTCACTCTCATTTTTCTTCAAACTTCTTTTCTTGTATTTTTCTTTTCTTGAATTTTTTTTTTCTTTGACTCTTTTTCTTGTATATTTTCTCTTGCTCTTTTCTTTTCTTTTGTTTTTCTATATTTTTCTTTTGGCTATTCTTTGCTGGACAGTCCAAGTATAGGCTCAAATACTCAAGCAAGTCAAGTCAAACATTTCTAACAAGTAAGATAAAGCATGGTAGTGGTAACTTGAACTTATAATGAGCAATGCACATAATAATAACACATATAAGCACTAATTAAGCCACATATAATGCAGGGGATTCAAATTCCAGCAAGTATGACACAAAATACATATTGAGAAAATTCATCAAACACTTGGGGGCTATTAACTAGAATGTGTCTAGCATGTAAAATAGGCCATGTATGATCAACCAAGAGTGTCAGAACATCTCATATATGTAGTGGACAGCCAAGACACACAACAAAATTCAAATAAAAAATTCAATTGAATCAAAAATTGAACTCAAAGATAGGAGCTAGACTCAATACCACAAGTGAAGAACAACTAGGTGAAGAACAAGCTCTTGATACCAAATTTGATGCAAACCCATGAAGCTAGGATGTAGACTCCACGGATCAACACCTTGTTTGCCCCATCTTCAATTCACCAAGTGATCCTCACTCAAGATCAAGAGAGGCTTCCGGATTTATAGGCTAAGATAGGTGATGGTTTCGGTATGTGACCAAGAAGAAGAAAATCAAAAATGGAAAAGACTAGGAAGGAGATAGCGCCATGATCCAAGGATATCAATAAGCTAGGTGATGAATCGCCACTTGAGTCATGGATCAAGATAAGATTCAAGGTTCTATGAAGAAACCCTAGGAGAGCACTCTCCCTTTCTCAAGACACAAGTCTTAGAAAAATTCTATTTCATTCAATTCAAAAGTTATTACAAAATGGAAATTTCCTAAGTTATAAGACCCCTTGTGTGTGGTTGGCCTTGATTCATCCTAGCCACTTGATCCTTGATGGATTGATCAAGTGATGCTAAGCACCCCTCACTTGATCAATTCAAGAAAGATCTAGAGTTAATGAGATCAAGAGGCTTATAACTCATCTAAGTTTGTGATGATCATGGATTAATTAAGATGGAATTCTATGCCTTGGATTAGAAGTAAATCCTAAGGCTATAGAATCCCTTCTTAGATGAGAGTCAACAATTTAGAACTTACTTAAATTTACACCTTTGATTATGGAATAATCAAGTGGTGGAAATTTAAATGAAGTTAGTGGCAATTCCACTAATTCTCTCTCTTAATCCATCCACTCTCTTTTAAGAGAGTGTATTACACTTGCTTAGTTGGGTCATAAGACACTTAAGCCCATCTTAAGAGGCTTTGACCACCACAAATAGAAGTCAACATGTCCATAAAAGGAGCTTGGCCTAAATTCACAAACAAACATAGGTCCAAGCTTTACACAAATTAAAGCTAAACTAATTACAAAATACTTAGAAAATTACAAGGCTTCATTTGCCCACTTTGTTGACTTCCAAGAGTTGACCGTTAACTTTGACTTTGACTTGTTGACTTTGACTTGGTCAACTCTTCTTCAACTTGGGCTTCAATTCTTCTTTGCATTGCCCTTGTAATCCTCATGCTTGGGAGATGGTCCTCCATCACCTTTGCAATTCACAGCGCGTGCCTATCAATGTCCTAGAATAGTGCAATAAATGACAGACACATTTATTGCTTCGTTTAATTTGTCCCTGCACACTTGAGATAAACTTGTTAACCACTAATAATTGCATCTGTTGAATTTTACCACAGTAACTATTCAACTTGATCAGACGCAATGTTTCGTCTTAACATGAAATAATGTACAGACGGAACAAATTTAACAAAACGCTCAGACGAAACAATTTTCAATCATTTAAAGAGATAATTCCAAGATTTTCCTTAATGAAATTGAAACGTGTTTCGTCTAATGCTTTAGTAAATATATCTGCCCATTGAAAATCTGTTTTCACAAACTATATATTGAAAATACCTTTTTGGACATAGTCTCTTATAAAATGAAAACGAATTTCAATATGTTTAGCTTTTGAGTGTTGAATAGGATTTTTGCTAAGGTTAATTGCACTTGTGTTATCATAAAATACTGGTATATGATTTTCAAACCTAGAGTAATCTTCAAGTTGATGTTTTATCCACAGTAATTGTGAGCAACACCTGCTGTACAAAGACAATATACTCTACTTCAGTTGTTGAGAGTGCAATGGAGTTTTGTTTCTTGCTTGACCAAAATATTAGTGATGATCCAAGAAATTGGCATCCACCACTTGTGCTTTTTCTCTCCACTTTGTCTCCAGCATAATCCGCATCACAAAAGCTTTTTAAACTAAAATCATTATTTTTCTTATAAAACAAAGAGAGATCAGTTGTTCCAACAAGATATCTAAGAATTCTCTTTACAGCTTGTAAGTGAGATTCTTTAGGGTTAGATTGAAATCTAGCACATAGACAGACACTAAACATAATGTCAGGTCTACTTGCAGTTAAATAAAGGAGTGAGCCAATCATACATCTGTATACCGTCTGATCAACAGACTTACCTGACTCATCCTTATTGAGATTTGCTCCAGACGAATGCATTGGGGTCTTCATAGGCTTGGCATTCTCCATCTTGAACTTCTTAATAAGTTTCTTTGTGTATTTCTGTTGATGGATGTAGATTCCTTCTTTCGTGTGCTTGATGTGAAATCCTAGAAAGAACTTCAATTCTCCCATCATGCTCATTTCAAACTCATCCTGCATTAGCTTAGAAAAATCCTTGCACAGAGAATCATTAGTAGCCCCAAAGACTATATCGTCTACATAAATCTGAACTATAATAAAGTCTTTTGAAACGCTTTTCTTGAAGAGAGTTGTATCAACCTTTCCTCTTGAAAAACCATTTTTAAGAAGGAAAGAACTGAGTCTATCATACCAAGCTCTGGGAGCTTGTTTAAGACCATACAGTGCTTTCTTGAGTTTGAAAACATGATCAGGTTGAGATGAACTTTCAAAACCAGGAGGTTGTTTTACATACACTTCTTCTTCAATAAAACCATTTAGAAAAGCACTTTTTACATCCATTTGATATAAAACGATATTCTTGTGAGCAGCAAAAGCAAGTAATATTCTAATTGCTTCTAATCTAGCTACAGGTGCAAAAGTTTCTATAAAATCAATACCTTCTTGTTGATTATACTCTTGTGCTACTAACCTCGCTTTGTTTCTTACCACTTTTCCAGCTTCATCAAGCTTGTTTCTGAACACCCATCTGGTTCCAATGATGCTTTTATTTTTTGGTCTTTCAACTAGGGTCCATACATCATTCCTTGTGAAATGATTAAGTTCTTCTTCCATAGCCAAGATCTAATCATTATCTTGAAGAGCATCTTCAACATTCTTTGGCTCTATGTTTGATACAAGAGCATATCCAGACGATTCCTTTAGCTTCGATCTAGTTAGAACACCTTGATTCGTATCTCCAATGGTAAGATCTTCAGTGTGGTTAGATGCAAACTTCCATGATCTTGCAGGTGCTTGATCTCTTTGTTGATGAGTATCAGACGAAGAGGGTTCGTCTGTGCTCCTATCGTCTGCTCTTGTTTTGTCTGACCCTTGTTTATCATGTTGACCAGAAGGGTTAATCTGCAAATTATCAAATAAGTTTTCTAGGTCTGATATTTCTTTATCAGCCTTTGAGTTATCTTGGAATTTTACATGAATTGATTCTTCTATAACTTGCGTCTTAGAGTTAAAAACTCTAAAGGCCTTAGATGTGTTGGAATATCCAAGAAAGATTCCTTTTACCACCTTTGAATCAAACTTGCCAAGTTGATCTTTGGTGTTTAAGATAAAACATTCGCATCCAAAAGGATGGAAATAAGAAATGTTGGGTCTTCTTCCTTTCCATAGTTCATATGGAGTCTTATTCAATATTGGTCTTATCAATATTCTGTTTTGAATATAACAGGAAGTATTAACTGCTTCTGCGCAATAGTATTTAGGAAGAGAGCTTTCATGCAACATAGTTCTAGCCATTTCTTGTAAGGTACGATTTTTCCTTTCCACAACTCCATTTTGTTAAGGAGTTCTTGGAGATGAAAAATTGTGAAATATGCCATTTTCAAAACAAAAGGCTTTGAACTCGAGAATTTTCAAATTGTTCCATGATCACTCTAACGAGGCCTAATACATATTCCTTTTTCTTTTTGAACACGTTTGCAGAATATTTCAAAGACCTTGAATGACTCATGTTTATGGGCTAGGAAGTATACTCATATAAATCTAGTATAGTCATCTACAATGACAAATCCTTATCTCTTCCCTCTAAGACTTTCAGTCTGAGTGGGTCCAAAGAGATCAATGTGTAACAGTTCTAGCGGTCTTGTCGTGGAAACAACATTTTTTGATTTGAAAGAAGCTTTGAGTTGTTTCCCATGCAGACAAGATTCACACAGACGATTGGTTTTCCAAGATATTTTTGGCAAACCTTTTACGAGATCTTTTTTAGAAATTTTTGAAATATACTTGAGACTTAAATGTCCAAGCTTTTTGTGCCAAATATCTCGTTCATCGTCTGCTGAAATCAAACATGTTACATTCTGATCACTTAGGTCAGAAAGGCAAACCTCATAAAGGTTATTCCTTCTTTTCCCAATAAAAAGAATGGATTTATCTTTGTTTCCGACTATACACTCATCAGAGTTAAAAGCTACTTCATATCCACTGTCACAAAATTGACTTATGCTAAGTAGATTGAAGTTAAGACCTTTAACATATGATACGTTACGGATAAGAGTATTGGGTGTCTTACCAACAGTCCAATGCCAAGAATTTTACCTTTTCCGAATCAAGTAGGAGACAGGACCCTTTACTTGTCCGAGGTCTTGGAACATAGACAGTCTCCCGTCATGTGTCGTGAGCAACCACTGTCCAGGTACCAGCTTAAAGTCTTATCTCTTCCCATTAAGGATATCTGCAACAGGAACAATAAGTGACTTTGGTACCCAAATCTTTTTGGGTCCTTTCTTGTTAGTTACAAAAGACTTCTTTTTGTTTTTAGCCTTTTTGTAGATATTAGGAACCTTGTTGTGATTCCTCTTCTTTTGAGCAGACGAAACAGGTTTGTTTTACTTATCGTCTGTCTCCTTAACATAACCAAGTCCACTTTTATCATTAGGTGATCTCCTATATTTTAAAATATTTTCAAGAATTGAGGATCCCTTTGTAAACTTGGTTAAGTCATTGAGTAAGGACTCATTCTCTTTCTTTAATCTTTCGATTTCAAGAATAAAAATGTCCTTTTCAGACTCAGACGAAACATCATTTGATACTTTCTTGTCTAGTAACTCAATTTCAGATTTCAAAACTGCATTTTCTTCCAAGGTTTGTCTCAGCTTGGTTTTGCAAGTTTTGTATTGCTTGAAAAATAAAGTGGGAGTGAGCTAGAAGAGTATCATATGACATTTCTTCGATTCCTCGACTTCTCGAGAAGAAGAGGATGAAGAAGTTTCGTTGTAATTTACCTCTGTTGAGACATGATCTCCAGCCATGAGGCAGATGTTTGTTGTTTCTTCTCCTTCAGAGGATTCCTCTAAGCTTTCACTGTCAAGGTCTTCCCAAGTCAGTAAGCTCTTCTTTCCTTTATCTTTTCTAGAGCTCCACCTCTTTTTCAGTCTGGGACATTCTGATCTTATATGTCCCGGTTTTCTGCATTCATAGCATACAACCTCTGTGCTTTCTTCTTTGGATGATGACTTCTCAGGGAACTTCTTCTCCTTTTTCTTGAAGAAGCATTAGCCTCTGCCTTTCTTCATCATCATTCTTTTGAATCGTCTTGCCATGAGGAGACTTAAGTCTTCGAGACGAACCATCGACGATCGATTCGGACAGAATGAATCACCTTCAAAATCTTTATTTTCTTTTACTTGTCCTTCTTGACAGAATCTTCTTTAGGGATGTTATTAACTGATGGAAGAACTATAGGTTCTTGAACCTTGATCTTCTCCCTTTTACATAAGAGTACCTCATGTACCCTTAGAGCTCCAATTAACTCGTCTAGAGTTAATGTCTTCATATCTCTTCCAACAAAGATGGTTGTGGACATGGCTTCCCAAGGAGGTGGGAGACTGTCCAAGATCTTCATGTTGTTCTGGGCCTTTGTGAAGGTGATTCCCAGAGCCGTGAGTCCATTCAATATTGTTTGTAATCTTCCAAACATCATATCGATTGACTCTCCTTTCTTCATAGAGAACATTTCATATTCACTTTGAAGAGTAGCTGCCTTCCTCATTCTGACATCTTCAGTGCCTTCATATGAGATTTTGAGAGCATCCCATAGTTCTTTAGCGGTTTTGTAGGCACAGAATCTGTTGTACTCAGTTCTGGAGAGAGCACACATAAGAGCATATCTTGCTTTGTTGTTCAGCTTCATCATAGAGTATTCTTCATTTCCCCATTCTCCTTCAGGCTTTGCAATGGGGATATCTCTTGTGGTGATTATGTTCCATAATCTATATTGGGTTGACTTGATGTACATCTCCATCCTGTCAGCCTAGTATGGATAATCATCTCCAGAGAAAGCTGGAGGTTTGTTCATAGAGGCTCCTCCGGGTAGAAACGATGGCCCTTGTGAGTCCATGTTGGATCTTTTCTTCTAGCAGCTGTTAAGCGCTCAACCCTTAGAGGCTGAGCTCTGATACCAAACTGTAAAAGATAAACACAAGAAGGGGGGTTGAATTGTGTTAATTATAAAATTTTATCCCTTTCGTCTGTGGGTTTCCAAAAGGTTCAGACGAAACAACGTTTGTATTGAAAGATTGATTTTAATATGCAAACGTTAAAGTACTATTATCCCCAGTTAGTTAAACAGACGAAACAACTAAACACGAGTATTTTTATATTGGTTCGTCTATTCAAGACTACGTCCGATTACCCAAAGACCATGAGTTTTCACTACAAACCGTGAAAAGGTTTACAAGTATTGTTTGAACCCAGCCACTTCTGGCTATTACAAGATATTCTTTGCTCCCAGCCTTCTCAGGCTAAACTACCAAGGTATTCTTTGAACCCAGCCTCCACAGGCTAATACAAAAGGTATTCTTTGGAACACAGCCTCCTCAGGCTAAAGTACCACACAAGTGGATTTGTAAAGATGTTTGAAAAACAAAGTTCTTCCTCTTCGCAAAGAGGGTTTTTACAATATAGTTCTTAGTTGGATTGAGTGAATTCTCAGACGATTGAAGAGATAAGCGTATTCGTCAACTGATTATTGAAGCTGTGAAGTCCTTTTATAGGCATCTTCTTCAAATAGCAGTTAGACTCATTTGAATGCCGTTGAGAGTCGTTGAGAGATCTTCTTGAGAGCTTTCCAAAAAGATTGTCAGTTGTACTTGATTGATTGATAAGAGTCGCAGCGGATATAGCGGACTAGGTTGTCGCGATTATTTCGACTTGTACAGAGATGTGACAAAAGGTAAAGACCTTTTTGACTTTGGTGTGTAAGCTCGAATCCCTATACTGATCTTGGATGCTTCTCATGAGTACTTCTTTAGATTTGAAATCTTGTCGCGAATGACTCCTCTTGACTTCAGCTTTTAGATACACGATATGATTCTTCAGTCTTTAGTTGTTGTTGTTTCGTCTTATCTTATCGTCTTAAAACTTCACTTTTTAGACAGACGAAGGACTTTAGCTCGAGTAGTCCTCTTCTGTCTGTGCATGTATCGTCTGATGACTTGGCTTTTGGACAGACGCAGAATTTATCTTTGAAGGGTCACATTCCGTCTGTGTTGGTTTCGTCTTAGCAAGTCTTGGGTAGCTTGGTTTCGTCTGTCTTGTAATTAATCAAAATCTTGAGACATTAATCATCCTTGATCTAACAGATCCAACCCCTCACGCCGTCGGATTTCTCAGGGTCAAGCTGAGCTCGGACCCCCCAAAATCCAACAAGAACAATTTGTATAATTCTTTTGTATTTTTATTTTATTTTGATGGTTGTTTTCATTGTATTATGCTTATAAGAAATAATTTATTTTGCTTCATTTGACTTGTCTTAATTTACCACTTTCTTGTTATAAAGTTCTTTTTCTCATCTCTTTTATGTAATTGAACTCATTTAAGGTCCAATGTCTTAAAAATAAAAATAAAAACTTTAAAAAAATTATATATATATACTTTTTAAAGTAAGGATTTGTTTTGCATCTCTTTAAATTTACCTTCTATACATGTTAATCGCTTAGTGTTAATATTTTGTTTCTTCTTTACATCTCTTTACACTTTACTTTATAAATTATGACCTTTGTCGATATTTTAATTCCAATTAATGATGATGCTATAGACTCAATTTAATTTATTTTTAATATATTAGTATTTATAATTTATGAGGGTTATTTTTAATTATATATAAAAAAATTTATTAATAATAAGATAAATAAATTATTTGAATTGGTTAGATCATCTCATAAATTTATGAAATTGATTACTGTACTAAATACAAAATTGGAGTAAAAAAATAAAAAATATAAAAAGAACAAATTAAAATTACACATGATTAGTTACAGTATTCAAAATCAAAATAAAGAATAGACAAATAAAAAAGGAAAGAAGATGTTTGAATTAAAATAATTCTAAGACAATATGAATTTTTTATTATATTTTATCAACATATTAAATATATATATATATATATATATATATATATATATATATATATATATATATATATATATATACGGTTAAATTGGACAACATTTCATGAGTTTGCATCCATGTCCAATCACTCATTATTTTTTGGGTTGTAATATCTTACTAGTTTCATTTATTCTAATTATTTAATGGTTTGGCCAAAATTATATTATAGAACTTGGAGGACTATAATCACAAAACTAATATGAGAATAAAAGTTACGACTAGGAATTAAAATTACAAGGGAAAAATTTGTGGAATTAAAAACTACAAAAATTACAAATTAAAAATAAAGAGATTAACATTACTGTATCGTCCCTTTATAAGACTCCAAGTCCTTGATCGTGATCGGCGACTACCGAGTTAAAGGAGACTCCGATCCCTTTACCAGACTCCAAGTCCTTAATCGTCCTTGACCTGTTTAACATCGGGAGCCGAACTCATAACTTGAACTCAAACCATTGCCCACTTTGGCTTGAGCTCGGGGGCTGATGTACTGGACTGGGGATGAGAACCGAGCTCATCACCCTGTCACCGGGCTCACCCTACTGACCGGGCCAGGCTGGACAAAATCATAACAATAGTCAAAGCATTTTGGCAATTGATTATAATATTGTTTCTGAAGAAGTAATACAAGTCAGATCAGACATCCAGACATCTAGTTACTACATGTTGTCGAGACTGAAGTCGACCCCATTCAAATATTTTTGTCTTCTTCATTTAATTAGTGCATGTTGCCGACTTGCCGACCCGACTTTGCGCTCGGGACTCACCCACCTGATATCGAGTCCCATGACTGACCTGAGCCTTTTTTGTCCCTGCCCAAACTTGAAGCTCAGAGCTTATGATTTAAATTCATATCGACCAAGCATGTGATTCCGAGGACTAGAGGATTTGCCAGCACACCGACCTCGGGGGTTCATTAACCGGCCATTACAGGTCTTCCCTAAATCTCAGGTACGATCAGTATGCCCCAAACGGTCACAGACGCCCAAAACAAGCGTATGTCATACGCCCTATTCAACACTAGACTGAGGATCGAGTTGCACATTTAACTCAAACCATTGCAATTCTGGCTTGAGTTCGGGGGACTGATGTACCGGGCCGAACATTATGACCAGTTTCATCCAATGTACCGGCCCAATTCCATTTTGGGCTAAAATTACTTATTTACCCTTAATGATTTATTTTTATAAATAGGTGTTTACCAACCAGGTTTGATAACTCGAAAAACCCTAATTTCAACCTAGCTTTACTCTGATTAATACTGACTTAGTCATCGGAATCTTTGCAGGTACCCACCACTTGTCGCATGGAGTTTGGAATGATGCCCTATGTCATCATCCACGTCACCCGCGATCAAGGAGTCGACCTTAGCTCAACTCACCGAAATTTGGTAAAAACAACTACAATTTAAAACGAAAATAAATAACATTTGCATTGTCTTGCCACTCTAAATTGGTTATAAATTTCACTACTCAATATTCAGCAAATCATGGCTCCATTCCCGTTTGAAAAATTATTAGACCAAAAAGATGCACCTGTATTATTTGGTTAACTCCATTGTCTCATGTTTATCTACTTCCATTTTCCTCTAATTTGCACCACCATTTATCATTTTTTCTCCTATATATAAATAAAAATATTACCCTAGAAAATATTTTTCTATTTTAAACTTTTCCTTTTTGTTCTCGCTGAATTTTGAGGTGGTCCGAGCTGAGCTCGGCTCTAAAAAATCCGGCGGCGTGAGGGGTTGGAACCCTCGTTAATTGTATGAGTGATATAGGTTTTATTTCGTGTGTATGTCTTGGATCCTCTATCGGTATTTATAGGGATCACAATTAGGGTTCCATATTCGTGGATTTCGTGGGGAAGGTTGCTTTAGGCCCAAGAATCCCGAAATATCAAGGAAAAGAATATATGTCCATATTTGTCCAGATTTGTTCAATTTATGTTCAGCTCGGCCGGCCAGTGGGGAGAGCCCGGCGTCTCGGAGATGAGCTCGGTGCTCATCCCCAGCCCGGTACACTTTTCATTCAACCTTATTTCAAACCACCACTTAAACTATTAAAAGCGTAATTATAGGTAAATTTTACCCGATAGTGGTTGAGAGAGCATGAATAATGTTTATGCGCAATATACCACTTGTGAATATTTTAAACTATTTGAATATTATAAAAAAATGTTTATTATGCATTTCATGAAACTAAATTAACATTTAATCAAAATTTTATATAATAGTGAAAAATTTTATCAAAAGGAAATTTTTGTCCGATTTGTTTTGTAAATAAAACACGAAAATCACATGTATTCGTAAATAAAACACGAAAATCACATGTATTTTTCATCGAATCTAATAACTTATTAGTATTGATATCATTGCTAATACTATATACAAATATATTTTCTAAATATATTTTATTAATATATGAAAGAAATATTAGAAAAAATAAATGAAATAATTATACATATAGACATTATTAAAAGGTTGAAAATTAAAATTCTAACTTCGCTTCTCGCCTTTTAATCTTCTCGCACGTCACACCCTCTAGTCTCCTAATTCTAATAAAGGAAAAATAATTCTTCTTAAAGAGATTAAAAACTAAAAAACTTTATCACAGTACATGAGTGATATATATATATATATATATATATATATATATATATATGATGGTTATTGAACATAATCTTTCATTCTATATTATTGAATATAGGAGGTTTAAAAAATTATTATGGTATTCACATCCTTATGTTAAGGTACCGTCTAAGCGTGTTGCTACCATTAATGTGAACAATTTGCATGATTTTGAAAAAAAAAAAACTAAAATACATGTTGAATAAGCTTGACATCTGATGTGTGGACATCTTGAATTTGTGAGGGTTATATTTCATTAACTGTACATTATGTTGATACAAATTTAAAGTTAAATAGTCAACTTCTTAATTTTTTTTATTTTCCTCCATCACATTCGGGACGTGAGATGACTAAAGTTAAATATGATTTTGTGGAAGAATGAAAGATTGAACGAAAAACTTTTTCATTAATAATGTTTCTTCTAATGACAAAATGCGGGACTATTTGAAGGAAAGACTTCTATTACATAATAATGGTTTAGTAAGTGGTGGTGAATTTAAATTTGTTGCCGGAGATAATTAAAAAATTATGTTGTTGACTTATTTTATTAAAAATTTAAAAAGTAAAATATAACATTTCTTTTAGATTTTTTTTAAATTCCAAATTTAACATTTTTTTAATTTTTTAACTAGGGTCGCGGACCAGCCCGTTTAACCCACAGGATCTGCGAGCGGGGACAGATCACCAGGTTATGTCCATTTGATATTACAAAACGGGATGGGACGAATCAAACTTATGCAAATAGGCCTTAAGTAGGATAGAATTGCTTGTTTACCCATCCTTCCTACATACAACTGAGGTTGCTAAGATCATTGTTCGACTCTTGCATAGATGGAGAATTGCAATTAACTTCTGAAAAGTGCGATATAATCATGACCATAATCACAATTATAACTCTTATAGTTTTCAACTCGTTCCTTAACATATTTCTTCTCTAACTTTAAGAAATCTAGCTTAGAAATAGGCAAGTGTTCTTTTGTTGTTGACTGTGATCAATTCAACCGTGAGTTTTTATGTCTAAATAGTCTATTATCCATGTGGATCTGACTGATTATCCAATCATCTGCTCTAAAATAAAAATATTAAATGCACAATCAATAACTAGGATTGTATTCAACAATTTGAGTCATAATAAAAATATTAAATGCACAATCAATAACTAGGATTGTATTCAACAATTTGAGTCATAATAAAAATATTAAATGCACAATCAATCACTTGTCATAGAATCCTTTTCCCATGCTTTGTTTGTTTATTTATTGCGTAGTCCTTGGTTTGATTCATTTATTATTTGTACAATTCTTTAATTATTTTTATGATTTGATTTACTCTTAATATATTTATGATATTTTTTATTTGACACCATGTCGATACTTATAATTTATTACAGCTCATTGCTTGTTTTCATTGTATTGTATAAGGGACAAGTTATTTTGCTGGCCTCTTGACTTACCTAAATCTACCACTTTCTTGTCATAAATATCCTTTTTCCACCACTTTTATATAATCGAACTTATTTAAGGTCCAGATCCTTGAAAATAATAAAAATTAAATATATATATATATATATATATATATATATATATAATCACTTTTTAGAGTAAAGATTTATTTTACATCTCATTAAATTTGTCCCGTGAATCATTTAGATTGTATTTGGATGAGTCAATTTCTTATAATAATTCATTTGTTCTGAGTAATTAAAATATAATCAAATTAATTAATTTATTTGAATAAAACATTTTAAAATGGAATTTCAATTGAATAAAATTGGAGAATCTAAAATTTTATTCAAAATTGAGACATTTCAATTTCTTCCATATCCTTCTTACTTCTTCTCACCTTCTTGAATAAAATTAGAGAATTTAAAAATGATTAATATTTATTTTTATTCAATATTAAAATGTAATATTTAAATAAATATTTAAAAATAAAATTTTAAATTTCTTGAAAATTAAATTACATTATCTAAACAAGAAAGTTAAAATATAAGAAGTTAAATTAATTCATTCAAACAAAATAGATACAGAATAAAAGAAATTTAATAAAGACAATTAAAATAATAAATATTTAAATTTCTTATAAATTTTCATATTCTCTATCCAAATACTATCTTAATATTAATTTTTCTTTATTCTTTTTACCTTATAAATTATGACTTTGAACTTGTCAATATTTCAATTCCAGCGAAGTGAATGATGATATAGAACGTTAATTTAATTAATTCTTAATATATTAGTACGATTGTGAGAATATTTTAACTATATATAAAATTCTTGATTAATAATATAAATTGGTTGGAGCATATATTAAGTATAAAATTGGACAAAAAAAATCAAAATATAAAAAAAAAAAACAAAAATTATACATGATTAGTTGTCGTACTCAAAATATTTACGTCAAATTCGTATTTAAAGAAAATGTAATTAATGAAAGAAACTAATTTGATGTACGTTCAAGGGTCGTAGCATATATTAAATAGGTTACCTTTTAAATAAAATAAGTTACAAATTTAACT
Source organism: Hylodesmum podocarpum (assembly GCA_026586105.1). Classification (NCBI taxonomy): domain Eukaryota; kingdom Viridiplantae; phylum Streptophyta; class Magnoliopsida; order Fabales; family Fabaceae; genus Hylodesmum; species Hylodesmum podocarpum. The sequence continues at coordinate 3,046,661 of JALJEV010000111.1, read as the reverse complement.
TTTAGTTGGTCGTAAATTTTTAATTTGGAATTTCAATCATCTTATTATTACTTTTACAATTTCAAATTTTTTATTTTTAAATCCATAATTCATATTTTTAATTATTCAATTTAGTACTATAGTTTTAATAATTTTGTAATTTCAGTTCCCTTATTCAATATCATAATTTTAATTTCTCTATTTTAAAAATACATAATTTTAACTAAATTAATAAATATTTAATTTATTTACTATTAATGTTCTAACATTGAATATAATCAAATAGAATTGGACATTCATTATTACTAAATACAACATCATGATTAAATTGAAGCATTAATAGTAAGAATAATATACATTTAATGGTTTGACTAAAATTATATTATAAAACTTGGAGGACTATAATCACAAAACTAATATGAGAAAAAAAATTACATATTTTATATATAAAGACAGAAAACATGGAGTTAAAACAAAGAGATGGAAGGCACGTCTAGGAATTAAAATTACAAGGGAAAAATTGTGGAACTAAAAACTACTAAAGTTACAAATTAAAAATACAGAGATCAACACTACAATTTAAAAAGAAAATAAATAACATTTGCATTGCCTTGCCACTCAAAATTTGGTCAACTCCATTGTCTCATGTTTATCAGCTTCCATTTTCCTCTAATTTTCAGCATCATTTATCATCTTTTCTACTTTATAAGTAAAAATATCACCCTACAAAATATTTTTCTATTTTAAACTTCTTCTTATTCAACACTATTTGCAATAACCACTCAAACTACTCAAAGCTTAATTAGGTAAATTTTACCGGATATTGGTTGAAAGAGCATAAATACGCGTAATATACCACTTGTGTGAATATTTTAAATTATTTGAATATTATGCAAAAATAAAAAATATTATGTATTATATGAATCTAAATCAATATTTAATGAAAATTCTTTATAAGAGGGAATATTTTTATGAAAAGGAAAATTTTTATCTGATTTGTTTTGTAGAACTTGTGCCAAACTCTTGAAAAATGTTCTCAAACTTACGATGTTACTTATAATTAAAACACAAAAATCACATGTATATTTTATCGTATCAAATGACTTATTAGTATCGATATCATCGCTAATTCTATATACAAATATGTTTTCTAAATATATTTTATTAATATATGAAAGAAATATTAGAAAAATTTAATGAAATAATTAGACATATCGACATTACTCATAGATTAAGATTTGTTTATTACAATCATGCATGAGTTTATTTCTGCATGTAATATTTTTCTTAAACATTACAGTAAAAAAAACTATTTCATCTTAGTACACTGTTGCACACAAGTGTTGATATCATCAGTTGATTTCATTAAGCTGCAACCTCTAGTACACTTCTGAATAGCATTGATGGGAGGAGGAGGAGGACTACGACATTTTGTCCTTTTACAGAAAGTAACACATATGGCATATAGAACGGGATTAAGAATTACAGGTAAACATCTCACTAGAATGCATTTGCCAATACAACTGAGGTCCCTAGGATCATTATTCGACTCTTGCATAGATGGAGAGTTGCAATTAACCCTTGAGAAGTGTGATATAATCATGATCATAATCACAACTATAACTCTTGCAATTTTCATCTCATTCCTTAACATATTTCTTCTCTAACTTTAAGAAATCTAGCTCAGAATTTTGTATAAATAAGAAATTATTATTGTGAAGTTTCGAGATAGAAAAAATTCAATTTATAAACATACAATAACGTTGATCAAATTATATTATATTTCATATAATAATATGATTAAATTTTAAACATAAATGCATGTTATGTATAATAAATACAACATAAATACTCATTTAATATCTTCATGAATTTTCGGAGGTGGTCTAGTGCTTTCTTGCTATTGTCGGCTATAGTCAACCCTTCTTGGTGTTTGATGTTTACGGTTTCTTTTACTCGTATGGATCCGACCCGGTTTGATCCAGACATCTATTCTAAAATAATAATATTTAATTTGGTGTCCAGTAAACATGTCTAACTAATATATTAAATTTACAATCTATAGTTAAGGATGTAGTGAACGATCAAAGTCAATTGTTGATAAGTCTAAACTTTGACCATTTATAAAAGAAATTAAAATTTAAAATTTTATTTTATTTTATTTGTAAATTTATTAATAATTACTCTTTTATTTAATTCAATACTTTATTGCATAGTTCTTAGCTTGACTGCTTTATTATTTATAGAATTCTTTAGTTATTTTTATGATTTAATTTACTCTTAATATTTCAATTAATTTTTAATATATTAGTATTTGTGCAAGGGCCTTTCTAAGTAAATAGGAAATTCTTGATGAATAACAAGATAAATAAATTATATAAGTTGGTTGAAGCAACTCATATATCTATGCAATCAATTACTATACTAATTACAAAATTGAAAAAAAAATCAAAATATAAAAAAAAATTACACATGATTAGTTGTAGTATTCAAAATCAAAAAGAAAGTAGACAAATCAAAAAGGAAAATGAGATTTTTTAATTAAAATAATTACAAGATAATATGAAAGGTTTATTATTTTCTATCAACATATTACAAATATTATATGATATCTATTTAATGTCGAAGTTGGGCAGTATTTCTCTTTGGAATAATAAGGAGTTTCCAAGTGCACGTACTATTCTAGTTGGAATGGCTATCTAGCTAGTTTCCACTGTTCTGGTTATTTGAAATCTACAAATTATTATGACCTTTAGTTAGTATGTGTTTGAATATGTTCTCGAAATATAATACAGAAGTAAAAGTAATAAATACAGATGTCAAACTTCAAGTAAATAATGGTATTATTGGTAAATGTAGTTTTATGGAAAAATGAGAGGTGAATTTGAGGAGGGTAACAAAGATCTTGTCGGATGCTAAGAGATGCTAACATCTTTCTCAAACATAACTAACTCTCAACTTACTTTTTAGGTTACGTTGATTAAAATTTTTTTTTTAATGATGCTTTTTTTATTGGAAGTCTAAGAATGTGAAATCGTACATCATCTAGTGATGGGACATGTTGCGTGTATATAAGTAGGACAAATTTTATATGGAGTTGAGTTAGACACAACTTATATTTTAATATTCTCAAAATATAAATGATAACTCATATTTTTATAATATAAGATTTAAAGTGTGTAACAATATTTGAAGAGAGATAAAAAAAAAATGTATAATACCTCTTAATAACTTTTGGGTTAGATTAAATTTAAATGATCCAGCAATTTAATTTAATATTTTTATTAATGGATCATTTATACAAATTTTTATATAATATTAAAATTATACATAAAAATTTATATACTTAATCTCATTTACATAAAATTTTAACAGTTAAATCATTTAAATTTAATTTACACCAAAAATAATTTAGATGTATATGATGTACATCTAGTACCATCGGATCATATATATATATATATATATATATATATAATTTTACATGAAAAAGTACAAAAGAAACAAGATATAATTTATGTAAAATAAAAAATCTAAAATATATAATAAATATAGGTTTTAAAAACGTAAAAAAAAATATGGGGCCATATCCATCGCGGGCCGTACGTAGCTCCGGCACCGACCGAGCATATATCAGACAAGCAAAGTGCACATGACCGACTGTTGAACACAACAGGCAGTAACATGCAAACGTGGAATGGATGATAATGTCTGTCTCAACAGGATAATAAAAAAAAAGCAATTAAAAATAGAGACGTAGTAACTATGCTAATTACCAAAAAAAAAATGAGAAAAACCTTTTCTAATTAAAGAACAGCCTTTTTAAAAATTAAAGAGATTAAGACTCGATTACATGGGAACGTGATAGCACCTTTAACTAAATGAAAATCAATGTGATTAGAAAATTATTTATTCCACCCCATAAATAACAAACTACTTTTAAATATTTTATATGGTTAATTAATTTTTTATCATTTTTCATATTTTATTTTTAGTCTTTTAAATTTATTTTTTATTTTATTTTTTCAAAAAATAGACCATTATTATTTTTAGTTTTTCTAATTAATCTTTATATTAAGTGATCATATTAACATCATTTTTTAGTAAATAAAATAAGCTTTAGATAATAAAAAGCCATCATAATATGGTGTTCATTTAATAATTTAATGAAAATATTAATAAAATAAATTAAAAACAATAATATAAAATTTCTAAAAATTAAAATTGAGAAAATAATTTAGAGAACTAAAACATATCTATAATATAAAAAAAAAATAGCCAAAAATTTAATTAATCCATATGGACGTAAGAATATATGGGTCAATGAATGAATTATCTATATCTATTAAGTGTTTCTAGTGGATCTTGTGACCTGTACGAGTTTGGACTAATTTTTTCAGAAAAATTGTTGGGTATAGTCCATAAAAGCCTGCCCTGGTAATCCGCGGGATCTGCAGGTCAAACTGCAAGCACGTACTATTTAAAGAGTGAAAAGTTGAAATCATAAATTCGCTTCATTTTTTTCGACCGCCTCTCAATTTTCATGTACTTGCACATTTCCAATCTCCTCGTCGATTCATTCTTCCTTCAATCTTATCGCACCCTTTCAATCTCTTCGTTTGTATCAGTTCCGTTGCTGCTTTCTTCTGAACCAGATCGGCTAGCACTGTTGTCATCCCACCAGAACCAATTCTGTTTTTTATGTCGTTCCGCCAAAACCATTTCCACTTCTGTTATCGTTCTAAAAATTTATGTTGTTGACTTATTTTATTAAGAATTTAAGAGGTAAAATATAGTATTTTGTAGCATTTTTTTAAAATTCCAGATTTAACATTTCTTTAACTTTTTTAACTAAGTCTGCAGGCCGAGCCGTTTGGCCCACATGGCGGGGCGGACCACCAAGTTAGATCTATTTGGTATTGCGGGTGGGGCAGGACAGACCAAGTTCTTCGTAAGCCTATGCAGACAAACCTTAGACAGAGAGGATCGATCCGCTTACCCACCCCTATGTATATCTTTTGATATTTATTAAAATATAAAATTTTAAATAAAAAAGTAAACAATAAAATAATTGGGTTAATTAAGTTTTTTATTTATAGTTTTTTTTAATTAAATACTTTTCTAGTTTCAATCCTCACAAAATTTTCCTATTGATTCTATTGTCTTGTTGATTTTTCCACTAAATAATTAATTGAGAATATTTTGTTAAAAACTATATTGAAATAATTCTTTAATCAATTAAGGAAAGAGATTAAAAATGGTAACAAACAATTTTTATGAGAACTAAAATAAAAAATAATATTTGAAGAATTAATAACATAATTTTGTAAAAGACGAGAGTAGAAAAAAAGTTAATCCAATGCAATTATAAAGCATAGCTTTATACTGAAAAAGAAATATATATATATATATATATATATATATGATTTTATTAAATTATATATATTTCATTAATTAGCACAACTCATTTTATGTAACTAACTTCAAACTTTGGGTACCCTGGCTATGAATAACTTACTACTTTGAGTGGGCTGGAAATAAATTTATGTATTTTAGCACATAACCAATTTAGTTATTTATTTTTAACTTTTAATAAGTTTTACTCATGAATATATGTGAATATGAGTATTTTTCCATCCTAAAGGCTATGTCAACTAATTCTATCAAACATTGAATGAAATCAAGATAGATACTCGATTCTGAGTTAAAGAATAATTTATTTATTTATATATTTTGAGGGAGAAACTCAATTAGTATAATTAAAACTAAAAAAGTAAGGATTTGTACAATCATGATATATCAAAACTAAAAATGCAATTTAAACTTTAAAAAATTATCTCTAACAATATTACTCTTTCAAAACTACAGTGATACACTGCACATATTATAAGCTAATCTTGGACATTATTCGAATTGCATAATGTGGTCAGAGCACTAAGCAAAAAATTAAATGTGAGCATTGATCCTGTTGCTATATATAAAGATTACATATATTAAGCAAATGAGTGGCACAATTATAGTTGCTACACATATCAATGATCATGTTTCTTCTTACAATGACTTTTGGCTAATATATATTCTGGTGGCATTTAGAGTCACCCTTTTGCAATAAAGAAAGGAACAAGATACTCTGGCTTCAAACAATGGAGTTCGAAAATTAGCATTGGTTGTCAACATTCAATTCAATAACATAAAATATATGCTTGATCTAGTTTTACCAATAAGAGGTTAGAGTAGGCCCAGAAAGGATGCATGTCACATGGCAGTGTGTTCATTCACCATCCATTATATTAAAGAGATATATTCGAGGCATCTAATCAAAATAATTAAACCCCACAAAAACTAAGTAGTGGCAACATGTGCATCAAAGTGTGAGTTGGGTGGACACAAACAATGGTATCATCAAGGTCTTGTTAGTTTAATTGGGTCCACTTGCTTTCATGCCTTAACTATTCATTGGAAGCATATCTTTTCAAAATCCTACATGCACAATTGTAAAAAGCTAGCCAATATCTAAAGAGCCCCACAAACCAGATTTTCAGTACCTCCAACTTTAGAATAGAATGATATATATGGATCGTTTTTCTTTTTTCAACCTGTTTTCTAGAGATTTGACATTATCAATATAAGTGGTACAAATTATTTTTGCATATCAGAACCTTATCTAAAAATTAAAGAATTTAAAGTGGGGAAAAGTAAAGGTCTATATACTATAGTTTTTTATACAAAAAAAAAACTACGTGTCTTTATATGTAGTAGACTAGGGAGTCTTTATATGTAATATTTTTCAGAATTCTAAAGTGATCATTAAATTAAGTAACAGCGTATATACATTATCATCAGGTCATAAATTATCATATGATAAATTTGTTAATTTTTATAATAATTATTTTTAAAATTATATTATATTTTTTTTTTATATTTGACTTTGATTAAATTATTTTTAGATAATCAAGGTAACAAAAATATAACATAAACTTAATTTTGAAATATCAAGATTTTGTATAATTTGAATTGCATTAATACATAGATAATTAACTCATTTTCATTCCACACCTATAATTTCCTACTACGAACATCTTTTTCTCTTTTCTTAAAAATATGGATAAAAATCTAAAGCAATCTTAAAAAATTAATTTATAAGAATTATTTTCCACTTATTTACATTAAATAATTATATTTTTAAGTAACACACTTTTTATATTGACAAGATATCTCGAATACTAGATAATCATTGATCTATTACGACACAAGAGAAAGGCTAAAATTAATCACAAAGAGTATGGTAATTAAATCTTATAAATCCAATTTATAAAATGAGTGTGATTTTACATTAACATGTGATATCATAATTCCTCTTCCAGTGTTGCTGAAATAACTGTCACCCCGGCAACTTTAGCATAGCTCAATTACCCTAAATTCGGTTCCAACCAAAAAAAAATGCCCTTGCCTTTATGAACTTACTCTGATATTTGTTAATAACAAATCAGTGATAATAAAAGAAGAAAATAAGAAAAAGAAAAAGAGATTTATTGTGGTTCAATAAATTAGCTATATCCACGTGTACATAATATGTATTGTTTTTTTTTATATAATATACTTAAAAGTTTTACAAGGAGTGGTTTATATAGAGATATAATAATAATTTCTCTAATCATATAATGTGTGAATAAAATCAAACTATTTTCATCGTTTATATGATGTGTGACTAAATTAAATTGCATATTCCTAACAACCTCTTACTTGGCGTTTGATTTACATCACCACGGTAATGTCTTCATAATCAATTATTCTTCTGCCCACTCCACTGACAAGTCTTCTTCCTTATCCATTGACGGGTCTTCTACCATGTCCATTGACGGGTCTTCTCTGTAAAGCTCTCACTTCTTTTCTTCTTCCAATTTCATTAAACCTCCTCCCTTATTGTCAATGATGACGATTAGAGCTTTCATCGCCGCGACAATTCTTGAGCTTTACATTATCATCGATATGCCCTAGTTCTTGTTGTTAGATAATATTATGCATTTATATTAAATGATACACATTTATGTTAGATGATATTATGCATTTTATACTCTTTTTTTTAGGGTTTCATCAACGTGTATTCATTACTAATCAACCAAACTATTTTAGCAATAGAGGATGTCATGGGGCGATATTCAGATTCGGTAGAAGTGCGAGAAACAACAACTTGTTCTTTACAAGAGATGAGACAATCTAATCCCCAACAACAGGGTGCAAAGGGTCTCCGACAACGGGGTGCAAAGGGAGCGATGTGGGATTTCCAACATTTCCAACACACCCCCCTCACGCCAAGCGTGACAGCAGGGCACCATAAATCTCACAACAACCAAACAACCAATCCCCAACAATGGAGTGCAAAGGGTCCCCAACAACGAGGTGCAAAGGGTTCCCTACAACGGGGTGCAAAGGGAGCGATGTGGGATTTCCAACATTTCCAACACCCTCACACCAAGCGTGACAGCAGGGCACCATAAATCTCACAACAACCAAACAATCAATCCCCCGCAATGGGGTGCAAAGGGTCCCCAACAACGGGATGCAAAGGGAGCGATGTGGGATTTCCAACACACCACCTCACGCCCAAGCGTGACAGCAGGGCATCATAAATCCCACAACAACCAAACAACTAATCTCCAACAATGGGGTGCAAAGGGTCCCCAACAACGGGGTGCAAAGGGAGTGATGTGAGATTTCCAACATTTCCAACACACATCCCTCACGCCAAGCGTGACAGCAGGGCACCATAAATCCCACAACAACGGGGTGAAAAGGGTCCCCAACAACGGGTGCAAAGGGAGCGATATGGGATTTCCAACATTTCCAACACTTGTACCGTTGTTCTGATAGCTCACATCAACGGCACGCATAGCTTAGTCACTCATGCTAGGTAGACTTTCGATATAAGGGATCTTCACAAAGTAGGTCTACCTGACCTTTACTTAGATCTACTCTGATCATTGCATCACTCGTTTGAGTCGGTCGTCAAGTCGAACCATCAGGCCTGTTACCACTTGTTGGGTAACCCAGGAAAGACTTCATTTCTTCCAATGCGCCATTATTCTTGCTACTTTCTTAGGAAAGCTCCCACGAAAAACGCTTCCACTACTTCTTTACCCTAAAAATAAACCAAATCTTTTCTGATGTAGAAGATCAGACAAAGTCACAACCACAGAACATATTAAAATATTTACTCTAATACCAATTTATAAGAACAATATAATAATAAAAAAAATACTAAAAAAAATATGAAACTCAAAAAATTTAACGCAATTTAATACTTCTACCTACACACAATATTTATTACCTTTGTTATACACAATACACTCATAGACTTTATAAAAATTTATATATATATATAATAACCATTTCTCTCGTAATTATACAATATGATACTAAAATCGTGACGTGAGATTAAATAAAATTAGATATTTCTATCAAACTCCAAGGCAAATGGATTGTGGTTAGAAATATAGAACTTCCCTTGGCACCATCCGGTTCATACCTAACGGTATACACCTCTAATTCGTGGATAATTGATTGCTCTTTGGTACTAAAGTTAGAAAATAAATAAATTATATGATATAAATAATAAAATTATGATGCAAAAGGAAGTACAAAATGATAATTAGTATACTATTTAGTATATATATCATTACTCCCGGTGAATACATAAAGCTGCCACAGAATCAATCAAGTACAATTTATCTTAACTGCAGGTGGCAGCCATGAATATTCAATATGCAACAAATGTCAATCAATAAAGAGAAGTTAATTCTCATCCTCCCAAAGTACATCCCTTAGCTCTAACTACTTATAATTAGAAGAGAATAATTTTAAATATTTTACAATTCCTTAGTAAAATTGTTCCAAAATTTTTGTTTCTTTACAACACCAAAAATGTTCTTGATTATTAAACTCTTCAATTTTTACTTTTGAATCCAAGAATATCATTAATGCTATAAATTGAAACTAAAAATCCCTTCAGTATTCATGATGGTCAGTTGATCCTTCTTGTTAGTGGTTTTTAAAATTAATATAAAGTCTATTGATTTATTCTGTATATGAATCAATTTCATTGTAGGGAACTAATTAACAACACACTGTAGCTCAAATACAGTTTAATGTAACAAGTCAGAAATAATTTGTATTAACTATTAAGGTATATTTCTTCCAAAATAAAACCCTATTTTTTACAGAAAAAATATTTGAAGGAAATAAAAACTATAATTTTTAAATATTATTAACTAATCATGAATTGTCATTTATAATAAGATTGTTGGTTTCAATAATGATTACTTTAAGTGTAGATTTAATGTGATTTTTAATTAAATAATTGATGATATAAAAATATTTATATAAAATTACAGTACATTAAAATTAAACTCTTTCTCTGATTACACTGTATATGAAAATAAAAAATAAACTCTGATTTATTGTAAAATGATTTTTTCATTTATTTAATTACCATAATCATAGTCATAAGTACATCTTTTTCTCCACCTTCCCCTAAAAAAATATATTCCCATTGGCCCTTTTCTCCTTTCTTTTTCCTCCTCTTTTCGTGATTCTTATCATTTTAGAACAATGATACACCATCGGTGGTGAAGCTTCCTTTGTGCATTCAACGATAATATTCTTATCTGTTCAATGTAACACTTTATTCTATATTTTTTTTCTTCATCCATTTCTTTATTATAAAAGATGATGTGATAAGGAATTATAAAAATCTCATTAATTATTCTAAGTGGTCCTTTCCGCTTGAACACATATTAGACCCAACAAGTCCATTCTATACAAACTATTCCCCACTTTATTGTACGATTGAGTCACTCACTATACACAAACTATTCCTTATTTTATTGCCACTCGACGTTTCATCCACTGGAAGCTTTGTCTTTTCATGTTTCCTTGTCCCACTATCAAAATTGAGGTTTTGGGGTCAGATTCTATGATTTGCACGATATCTTGCTTACTTTAAGCCGTCCTTATTGCTAGAGCACACGAGTAATATAGACATAGACACATTTTCTTTATTAATTTAATTATTGCTATAACTTTTTTCTCTATGCTACATTGATATGCAACATGATCAATCAATATAACATATAGTTTTCTAGTGTGCACATGTGCACATGACTGTCTAGGTCATAATGGATGTAATGTCCCCTTCTTGAGATGATGTGGCACCCATATTGGTGCCTATATAAACCCCTACTTAATGTATTCATAGAACTCACATCTTAAACTTGTTCTCTCTTATTACATATTCTATAGTCTCTCTCCATTATTGTTCACCTTTTCCCTCCTCTAACAAATTAAACCAATTTTTTACCAATAAGATGGCTTCTCAAGTATGTGAAACTTTGGCTTTCGTCAACGGTGATGATGGGATGCAAATCAACGGTGCTCTTCTAATGTCATTGATGGAGGAGCCATCACTAAGTGATGAGAGTGATGATGACCGATTGGATAGCTTGATCAGATCCTTTGAGGCTGAAATAAGTGGAAGCAAGATGGGAGATAATGATTCAACATCCATAGGATCAGAATTGATCATGAGCAACTCAATCATGGAAGAGTGTGCAACTCATCAATCATGGAACATGGGAGAGATTGATGGAGTGGATCAGTGTTGGGCTTCATCAAGTGAAGAATTTGGGGTGGAATGGGTAGATATGGATTTGGTGCCATCCTCCCCATTTGAAGATAGGAGTTGGTGTGTTGACCCTTGTGGAGATGAGTATGGTATGGCAAACAACTTCAAAGGGTATGATGGATTTGCCTTAGGAGAACATGGATACAATTCCTTGTGGCAAGACATGGCATGCAATTAATTCATGCCTTGTTAGTTTGTCATATTGTTCATGTAAATTCATGTTGTAATTCTCAAAACGTTTTTATAAAAGTATTGGGATGAGATTATGAGCAAAAGAAAGGTCTTTGACGTGTAAAATCTTTGCTAGACAAAATAGAAGGGAAGCAATCGGAAAAGATAATAAAATTAAAGAACAAATCTAAGTTAATAATGATAACACACAAATTATTTGACTTTTTTTAAATAATTTAACCCATTTCTTTAATCAACACTAACCAACTGATATGAGTGATTATGATCTGTACCATTTTATTAAATTGATCATGAATCAATTCATTCAAAATATATTTGGCAAACATGATCATATAATTCGAGACTATCAATTTAATATTTTAGAGGAAAAAAAAGGAATTATTGCATGAAGTAAAATTGACAAAAATATATATTATTGGAATAAGTAAGTCTCTTATCATAATCGAAATATATTAAACAAATAATCAAACACAATTCAAGATACTTACACTAAATTATAAAAATTAATATAAAAGTTAAAGCTTAGTTACATTTTTTTCCCAGTTTTATAATATCACATCTTTTGCTTTTACACAGGAAAATCATTAAGAGATTTTATGGTATCTTTTTAAAATTAATATAATTAAGATAAGGTAAAAGATCCATTTAGTGGAACCGCTCCTTTGTTGTCTTGCTGGCCTGGGTCCGATTTTAAATGCATTTTTTCAATGAACCATATTTTCAATCCAAACCTCTTTTTTTTTTTTTTTTCATTTTCCGCTTATATCCAGACTCCATTATTTAGGTAATTATATCAAAATCTCTAATTGGAAACTATTTCCCTGTGTGCATATTTTTGTGTCTTGTGTTGTTTGTGTCATGTGTGTTGCAATGATCTCCTGGCATTGTGCAGAAAGTACAACGGGGAAAAATTGTAATCATTCAATATAGTTTGAAGTGATTAATAATTTGATATTCATATTTTAAATTTTATTTTATTTACCCCTTGATTAATTTGTAATAAAAAATTATATTTTTAACATAAGCTAATTATTTATTTAAGTGGGACTTTAATAATGTATATTATTTATAAATATCTTTTTATCATTTTTCAGTTTTCAGTTTTTTGCATTTAACTTAGATGGATTAATTCTTTTTGAAGTGGAATGTTGATTTTTTGTCTAACAAAAAAAGTTTATATATCTTATGTTTATTTTATGTTATTTTGAGAGAAGAAAAATAAATAGATAAAAGTGAGTTTTATCTTTCACAACAAAAGTTATCTACCAACTGTACTGGATTTTGTTGATAGTTAATCTTAAATGTCAGTTCTTTTTCTTTTTTTTTTTTGTACACGTGTCTCAATAAAATTTACAATTAAAATTAATTTTATCACATATTAAATACATTTTAAAAAGTACGTATACTACCAAGTTTAATGGCACGTAAACAGTGAAACTCAAACTTATCAGTCAAAGCAAAACCAACAAGTTTGATTGCATAGTGACATGAAACTAGCATAAAAGGTGAAAATCTCACATGAATTTAACAAAAAAATTGATCTGTGAATGGTCAAAAAGTCTCACATGAATAATAATTTTACAACAATCTCAATTTAATATTAAATTTATAAGAGTGTTTCAATTTAGTTCATCAGTCATTGATGTTAAGGGTGTGGAAAAGGTTTCAACTTTAAATTGGGCTGGGCCGGGTTTCCACTCTGCCCTTTCGTATAGCCCAACTGATCGTGGGCCTTAATATGCAACAGCAAACCATATATTACACTCGGCCGCTATCTTCCTCTGCTAATTCAACGTTGAGCAATCACAAATCGAAGCCTAAAAGAAATATAATATTTATTTATTACTAAGAATTGATTATTTTAATATAATTTTCATTAAATATGATTATTTTTTAATAAAAAATTTATTGATATTTTTTATATATATTTTCACCCAAATTTTATGTTGTATAAAAAATTTTATATTTCTTAAAAATTTAAGAATAAATTTTTTAACTTTTTCTTAGTTCAAGATCAAATTGTCGAATGTATAAAAATATTAAAATTAAAACATGCATATTAAAAAAGTAGAAAATTTTGTTTTTTATGATTTAAAATTAAGAAAAATATTATTTTAGTATAAAAATAATAATTAAAAATTATAAAATAAAAATTTATTATTAAATTTATAAGTTTAATAATTTTTTACTCATCCAAAATTTTCTTCCGAGACCTGCCGCTGCATTCGATTAAGAGAGTGGGAGGAAAGATCTAAGAGGATTGCAATATTTATATACTCAAGTTGCACCAAATAAAGGTAGTGTGAGGAGTCAATTGCAATGATTTGAAAAAATATTGAAAACATTCACAACACCCATTACCAAAGCATTAAGCAATTTCAGTCAAATGCTAAGCACATGGTCACCATAAGTCTAGGAATAATAATAACATAATAATGAAGCCTAAAATGAAAGTTGATGGTGAAATTAATAAGAACAAAGTTTAGTCCACGGTACGAAGAAATAAAGTTCAAATTAAGGAATAAAATTTAGCAATAAGAACGTAATAATGAATAAAAAAGAGCGAGAAGAAGAAAACAAAGTAAGTAAATAAACTTACCAGAAATCTAAAAATGAAAAGGGAAGGTCTAAGTTGAGCTTCCAACGTTGTTTTGAGTTAGCAAGCTTCGGTAGCAAAGGAAGAAAATGTTAAGGAAAAAATAAAGAGTGAAAATAAGAGAAGTAATAGCTAAGAGAAAAAGAAGCAAACCCTAACAAAATGAGTGATACCGCTGTTGGCAAGCGCGCAAAGGTGAATAATGGTGCTGGTAGAGGCAGAGTTAGTGGGATGGGTTAACTTTTTTTTCATTCTAATTTTAGTTTTTATTTTTTTATTTTAATTTTATTTTTCTTTATAAATATACTTTTAAATATATAATAAAATGAGTGCATTTTTTTATTACTTTTAAAATTTTTATATAATTTATATAAAATGATACAGTACACTTTTAAATAGTAAGTTAAAGTTATTTTAATTTATTTAGATATAATTTTTATACAAGGTAATAAAATATGTATTATTCATGATAAAAATATTGTCGTCATAGTCAAAAGCTTTCTTAAATAAATATATAATATAAATACAATTTTAAAATTAAAAATGAATATTAAAAATTTTTAAATTAAAAATTATTATGACAGGAGTTTTAAAAGTGTATATTTTCAAAATTTGGAGGAGAGTCCATGGCCTCACACCACTGATTTGGAAAAAAATGATAATAATTTTATTATAATTGTCGTCAACTTTATTAAAAATAATGATAATTACTTTAAAATTGTTATCATTTTGTTAAAATGACAACGTTATAATTTACACAGCTTTTAATCCGTCCAACAATTATTTTATTTCTATTCAATAATTATCACATAATTACCGTGTTACTTATAATTAATTTATAATTATTTTTAAAATAAAATAACTTAACATCTTGATATGATCTTAACCCAGAACTAACAGAATACTCGACGTTTGAGAATTAGGGTTTGAAGACAGCTGAAATTTAAGAACTATTTTATATAATAAAAATGTAAAATAACAAATAAAGATAGATATAAAAAGGAAGGTGTCACACAAGCAAGAATGTTTGATAAGTTAAGAATGATCGTCACACAAGAATTGAAGAATCCCTGATAAGATCGAGGATGCAAGGAAGAACCCTAGCAGAGCTTAAACTCACAAAATATCAAATTGAATTCTGATATGCCTCCGTTCTCAATTTCTATAAGTTTAATACTAATTAGGTTTACCTAATACGAAATGGGCCTATAAGTAAATGAGCCTTGTATGAAATTATTTATTTTAAAGTTTATTATAAAATAAATGGGCCTCCTAGTCCACCAGGCTATACATGTTATTAGCTTCCGCGTTTGTTGGGCTGTTAATAATTCAGTCTCAAACACATGGGCCACCTTGAGTTGTAATGCTTCTTGGGCTTTTCTGAATCTGCTCCTAGTCATGGGTCCAATCATTTCATAGATTAGGTATTGATTTTGATTCTTCTCATCATGGGCCTCATACTCTTTGGTCTTGATGTCCTCATCACTCCCTCCTTCTTGAGAAGGATTTGACCTCAAATCCAGAACTTCATCATCTGCATTGAAAGGGGACAAGTCAGATACATTAAAAGTAGTACTAATATTGTACTCACCGGGTATATCTATTATATATGCATTGTCATTGATCTTCTCTAACACTTGGAATGGACCATCTCCCCTCGGTTGAAGTTTTGACTTTCTTTGTTCTAGGAACCTTTCCTTCCTCATGTGTACCCAAATCCAATCATCAGGTTCAAATACCACCTTTTTTCTTCCTTTGTTAGCTTGTCTAGCATAGCTCTCATTCTTCTTTTCAAGTTGAGCCTTCACTTGCTCATGCAACTTCTTCACATATTTAGCTTTGGCCTGTGCTTCTTGGTGCTTAAACTTAGAAATGTTAGGCATGGGCAGTAAATCAAGAGGAGTTAGAGGATTAAATCCATACAATTTCAAAAGGAGAGCAATTAGTTGTGGTATGGATAGCTCTATTATAAGAAAACTCAACATGAGGTAAACATGTTTCCCAAGACTTAATATTTTTCTTTAAAGTAGTTCTAAGCAATGTTCCTAAAGTCCCATTGACTACCTCAGTTTGACCATCTGTTTGTGGGTGACAAGTAGTAGAAAATAACAATTTAGTGCCAATTTTACCCCACAAGGTCCGCCAAAAGTGACTTAGGAATTTACTGTCTCTGTCACTTACAATGCTCCTAGGCAGTCCATGGAGTCTCACAATCTCCTTGAAGAACAAGTCAGCCACGTGACAAGCATCATCTACCTTCTTGCAAGGTAGGAAATGTGCCATCTTAGAAAACTTGTCAACAACAACAAACACAGAATCCTTTCCACTCTTTGTTCTAGGCAATCCCAAAACAAAGTCCATAGAAATGTCAATCCAAGGATGTTCGGGAATAGGCAAAGGGGTATATAATCCATGAGGCTTAACTTTGGATTTATCCTTTTTACAAACAATACAATGATCACAAAATTTTTGCACATCACACTTCATATGTGGCCAATAAAAATGCTCTTGCAAAATTTCCAAAGTCTTTAGAACCCCAAAATGTCCCATTAAACCCCCTTCATGTGATTCACTCACAAGCAACTCTCTTATGGAACACCTAGGCACACACAATTTATTTGCTTTAAACAAAAATCCATTATGCCTATAGTAACCATTTTCAGATAATTTTTCACATGCAGCAAAAATTTTAGCAAAGTCCACATTTGTCTCATACATATCCCTCAAAGATTCAAGACCAAACAATTTAGTTTCAAGTACAGAAAGTAATGTATGCCTCCTAGAAAGTGCATCAGCCACTACATTCCCTTTCCCCTTTTTATGTTTGATGACATATGGAAATTGCTCTAGAAATTCTACCCACTTAGCATGTCTTTTATTAAGCTTACCCTGTCCTTTTAAGTACTTTAAGGATTCATGATCACTATGAATGACAAACTCTTTGGGTAAAAGGTAATGTTTCCAAGTCTTTAAAGCTCTAACCAAATAATATAATTCTTTATCATAGGTTGAATAGCTAAGGGCAGCCCCACTTAGTTTTTCACTAAAATATGCAATTGGATGTCCTTCTTGCAATAAAACAGCCCCAATACCCACATTGGATGCATCACACTCAACCTCAAATGATTTTGAAAAATTAGGCATGGCAAGAATGGGTGCATTAGTTAATTCATGCTTAAGAGCAACAAATGTCTCTTCTTGTTTTTCACCCCACTTGAATCCTACGTTTTTCTTAGTAACTTCATTTAAAGGTGCAGCCAAGGTACTAAAATCTTTAACAAATCTCCTATAGAAACTTGCTAGCCCATGAAATCCCCTCACCTCACTCACAGTCTTAGGTGTTAGCCATTCTTGGATGGCCTTAACCTTTTCCACATCTACTTGTACCCCTTTAGCGCTAATAACATATCCAAGGAATACCACATGATCAGAATAAAAGATGCATTTTTCCAGATTGGCATACAATTGCTCTTTTCTAAGCACATTCAAAACAGATTGCAAATGTTCAACATGTAAATCAAGACTAGTGTTATATATAAGAATATCATCAAAGTATACCACAACAAACTTGCCAATAAACTCCCTAAGAACATGGTTCATCAATCTCATGAAGGTACTAGGTGCATTAGTCAAACCAAAGGGCATAACTAACCACTCATACAAACCATACTTTGTTTTAAATGCAATCTTCCATTCATCTCCTTCTCTAATTCTAATTTGGTTATATCCACTTTTCAAATCAATTTTAGAGAACACACATGAACCATACAGTTCATCAAGAAGATCATCTAACCTGGGAATTGGATGCCTATACTTGATGGTGATGTTGTTTATAGCCCTACAATCTGAACACATTCTTCATGAGCCATCCTTCTTAGGTACAAGGATGACTGGTACAATACATGGACTCATGTTATTTCTCACCCAACCTTTGCTCATGAGTTCAGCCACCTGTCTTTCAATCTTCTTAGTCTCTTGTGGGTTGCTTCTATATGCGGGCCTATTGGGTAAAGAAGCTCCTAGAATGAGATCAATGTGATGCTCAATCCCCCTCAATGGTGGCAAGCCATTCGGTACACTTGTTGGAAAAATATCTTGATAATCCTGCAAAAGAGACTTAATACAAGAAGGCAATTCAGACTTATCAAATTGGTTAGCATACAAAATTTGACTTTGACAAAAAATTAAATAGAGGGGTTGCCTTGCGCAAAGCACCCTCTTTACCTCATTTTCTCTTACTAAACAAAGGTGTTTGCCCTCAAGTGTTTCACTCTTTTCTGTTTCACTCTTTCTTTTTTCACTATTTCTCTTTTCACTCTTTCTTCTCTCAAGTGTTTCACTCTTCCTCTCTACTGCTATTTTTTCTCTCATTCTCACTTGATCCTCACACACCTCTTTAGGGCTCAATAGTTTGAGTATAATTTTTTTATCTTGGTGCATAAAAGAGATCTTGTTGAAATAGCCATCATGAATGGCTCTAGTATCAAATTACCAAGGCCTCCCCAAAAGTATGTGGCTGGCCTCCATTGGAACTACATCACATAACACCTTATCCTTGTATTTCCCAATTGCAATATCCACTTCTACTTGCTGTCTTACTTGTACCTCACCATCTTCACTAAGCCATTGAAGTTTGTATGGTCTAGGATGTGTTTTAGTGGCTAAATTTAGCTTTGACACTAACCTAGCACTAGCCACATTGGTGCAACTCCCTCCATAAATAATCACCATGCATACCTTCCCTTCGATAGAACATCTAGTGTGGAAAATGTTCTCTCTTTGACTCTCATCCAAAGGCTTTAATTGACTACCCAGCAACCTCCTAATCATTAACAAGTCTCCCTCCGTAGCCTCCAACTCTTCTCCACTTTCAAATTCTTCCTCTCCCTCACTAGCTTCAGATTGACTTGTGTACTCTCCATTATCTTTGAGAAGAATTGTCTTCTTTGTAGGACATTCATAGGCATAATGACCCATGCCCAAACACTTGAAACACTTCACTTCCCTAGTTCTCTTTGATGGATGATCAGCTTGTTTTTGAGGTGCTTTTCTCCGGTTAGAAAATGAAGCATTGCTAGAGGAGGTATCCCCTTCTTTGTTGATTCTATCCTTCCAATTTGGAGGGTTATAGCTAGTAGAACTCTTCCTCACTATACTTCTTCTTTTTAGTTGTTGTTCTACTTGAACTGCCTTGTGCAAAAGATCTTCCATCTCTACAAATTCCTGCAACTCTACTACATCTCTAATGTTATTATTTAAACCATTAAGAAAGCGAGTCATAGTACCTCAGCATCTTCTTCAATTTTGGCTTGGATGATTAACACTTCCATCTCCTTGTAATACTCTTCCACCCCCTTGCTTCCTTGATACAATTTCTGCAGTTTGAGTTTCAAGTCTCTATGAAAGCTAGATGGTACATATCGCTTCCTCATGATTCCCTTCATTTCAGCCCAAGTGTCCACCATAGGCTCTTCGTTTCTTATTCTCTCCCTCTGCAACTTATTCCACCATATGAGTGCATAGTCAGAAAATTCAGCAGCAGCAAGTCTTACCTTTTGTTCCTTACTATAATTATTACAAGAGAACACATGTTCAATTTTGAGCTCCCACTCCAAATATGCCTCTAGATCACTCTTACCCTTGAAAGGTGGTACATTCAACTTGATTCCTTCTATTCTTGTCTCATTCCTATTCGATCTCACTCCTCCTCCTCCAGGTGGTATTCTATTCTCCAATTGGTCTATCCTTTCATGGAAATCATCATGTTGTTGTTTCATCAATCTCTCCAAATGTTGAGATATTGCAGTCATTTACAGCCGAAGGTCGTTGTTATTATTTTATGCTGTCATTGACAAACAAACAAATCAAAGGTAACAAGAAAATAATATAATTACTGTTTGTTGAACCTTACCCACTCAAGAAAACACAATTAGGCTTTTTTCTTTAATAATCACTCTTGCCTTTTTCCACTCGTTCTTTGACTCAAGGTTCTTACAAGAATCCAAACAATCTATTATCAAGAATCACCTTCGAAAATAATAATCAGAAAGATTTATGTTTTTTTTTTTGGAAACTGAACAGAAAGTAACAAAGAATAATTTTCCTACCAATAGAAAAACAAGGTAAGCACGAATGGTAAGGGAAGACAAACAACTACCACTTAGAAATATTGTCAAACAAATAATTTGCACTGGATTTAAACAAGAACAACTAAGAATATATATTTTGTTTGATCAATTTCGTTTTCGCTTTTTTTTCGGCAGCTTTCGTTTTTTTTTGCAGCTTTCTTTTTTTTCAGATTTTTTTTTTCGTTTTTTTTCGTTTATTTTTTTTGCTTTTTTTTGTTTTTTTTTAAATAAAATAAGATGAATAGATAGTACCAGTGAACAGTAACGCGCGATGAACAGTAACACAGGATGAATCCTACCGATGAAACCGTGCTCTGACTACCAGATGATATAATCTTAACCCAGAACTAATAGAATACTCGACGTTTGGGAATTAGGGTTTGAAGACGGCTGAAATTTGAGAACTATTTTATATAATAAAAATGCAAAATAACAAATAAAGATAGATATGAAAAGGAAGGCGTCACACAAACAAGAATGTTTGATAAGCCAAGGATGATCGCCACACAAGAATTGAAGAATTCTTGATAAGATCGAGGATGTAAGGAAGAACCCTAGCAGAGCTTAAACTCACAAAATATCAAATTGAATTCTGATCTGCCTCCGTTCTCAATTCCTATATAAGTTTAATACTAATTAGGTTTACCTAATACGAAATGGGCTTATAATTAAATGGGCCTTGTACGAAATTATTTATTTTATTAAAGTCTATTACAAAATAAATGGGCCTCCTAGTCCACCAGTCAGGCTATACATGTTATCAACTTCCGCGTTTGTTGGGCCGCTAACAATTCAGTCTCAAGCACATGGGCCACCTTGAGTTATAATGCTTCTTGGGCCTTTCTGAATCTGCTCCTAGTCATGGGTCCAATCATTTCATGGATTGGATCTTGATTTTGATTTTTCTCATCATGGGCCTCATACTCTTGGGTCTTGATGTCCTCATCACATCTTAATTTTGATAATTACAAGACAGACATAAACAACTCCAGACGCGGAGGGAACAATGATCAAACAGATCATTACTCGTATAAGACGAAAGATGCACCCTTAAAACTTTAGAAGTTCCAGACGCAAAGTTCTAGTCGTCATTCTCCAAGATTTTGTCATCAGACAAAGAACTTTGAAGATCAGACGGATAGCGCATCTCAACATCAAGTCACGAGCTCAAGCATGAAGATTTGAAGACTAAGGTTAAAGATGAAGAATGAAGACAGACGAATGAATTCAACACTCAACACACTATAATTATTCATTCGTCTACTCCTTTTAAAGTTCAAGACTCTGAGTAACTCGTGCATACATACTTATTCAACTGATACTCAGAATGTTCTAAAGGTGGAAAGGGATTTAAAAATAAACCTCTACAACACGAAAAACAGTTATACGTTTTAGTAAAATCTCTGAGTAAATCAAGTCAAAGGCAGATATCACGCTGACAACCGCTGACTTTCCATTAAATGTTCTGATTGCTCACTCTGCCAGATGTGAAAGTACCCAAGACAAAGACAAGGACTAACGTTAACTTCTACAGTCTAACGGTTACTTCACTCAATCACCTATAAAAGGAGTTCATCTTTGCGAGTTCAAGTTGACGAACTACTCTGATAAAAGATATATTCATACTCGCTAAGATCTCAAGAAAACAAGTTTGCTCGCCACAAACTTAGAATAGAATTCTCAATGTAAAATCCCTCTCTGCGTATAAGATATTTTCTATTTGAACTTATTATTAGCCACTGTTGTGGTAATATTGTAGCCTGAGGAGGCTAAGTGTTTAAAGAATACATTACATCAAGCCTGCGGAGGCTGGTAGTCCAAATAATACCGTGAATCTAGCCTGTGGAGGCTGAAGTCCAAATAATACATTTGTTAGCCTGAGGAGGCTAAGTGTTGAAAGAATACCTTGGTTAGCCTGTGGAGGCTGTGTTCAAAGAATATCTGAGTTTAGCCTGTGGAGGCTGGGGATAAAGAATACCACTTTAACTTGAGAATGTTGTGTTCAAAGAATATTTGTATTATTAGTCAGGAGTGGCTGGGTTCAAAGAATACTCTTAGTACAACCTCAGCAAGTTACTGGGTAACTGGACATAGTTTTCAATAGACGAACCAGTATGAAAACATTGTTACTTTAATTATTTTTTAACTGCTTACTAATAGGGGATAATAACTTAAACTACAAATTTAATTAAAATCAATCTTTAAAGAACAAGTTTAAATTTTGCGTCTGATCTAAAGACGCAAAACACATTATCTAAAAAGATTTTAATCAAACATTATCTAAAAAAATTTTAATCAATAAACACAATTCAATTCTTGTATGAATGTAAATAATCACTATCATAAAAGATTTTGTATTTAAGTAATGGTTGATTTAATGAAATATATTTATTAATATATTTCGAGGTTTAGTGAGAATAACTAATTAGTTGTTGTTGTTGCATTTTGAGAAAAATATTCATTGGTTTTATGTAATGTAACTTTTATCCTATTTAATTTAAGTAGGATGAGTGTACTATAAATTCAGCATAGAAAATGCAGTATTGCCTCGTATTTTCATTTTTTGAAGTTGATTGTGATTGTCAATCGTAAAAATTGCACTAATATTCTCCTAGGAAGTTTATGTAGGAAAATTATTTACAGGGATAATAAATTTAGTAGTTTTAATATTTTAAATAAATTAAAAAATTGTGATAAATTGGGTTATGAAGTACAATGTATTTCTTAGATATATAAAAAATAAATTTAAAAATTTAAAAATAAAATTATTCAATAACAATTGTGATAAAATTAGTTATAGAAAAAAGAATCATGTTTAGTTATATATAATAATAAAATTAAATATTATAATTTTATTTTAAATTTTATTTTATTTTAAAATTTACAGTTTGATAAGTACACGTTAAATTTAAAATGATTTATATATGATTTTTTATAAATCAACCTCTGCATATACATAAGTTTTCTCAATCTAATTATCTCAAAATAAATTTTATGAAAAATAATATTTAAAACTAAATAGTTTATAGATAAAAATTACGTATATAGATACAATAAAAATTACAAATATTGATACAATAAAAGTTACAATAACAATTTTTAAAAAAAATTAAAATAAAAATAAAATGTTTAAAAATTAAATAGATTAGAAAACATACTAAAATAAAAAAAAACACTGAATTACAAGATAAAAATGTACTCCTATTAGCCTATTAATTACGATTAAACCTTGTAATTATCTCCAAATTTAATATCTTTTTAACTTTCTAATGTTCTTATCACTAGTAAGAGCCAGTAATTCAGCTCAGTAAAAAAACCTGCCACGAATCAATAAAGGGACGAATCATGGAACGCCGTCGAGACGACCTAACATTGTTTACTTCAATAAACAGAACATCTTCCTTCTGGAGAAAAATGGCGGCGTCTGGCTCCGCCGCCGCCGGAGGAACAGCGAAGGCTACGGTGGCCGAGCAGATCTCGCAGGCTGTGCAGTCCACCTCCAACCTCCTCCACCTCATGCAACACTCTTCTCCTGCTCAGGTACCACAGCGACAGTGCCAATCTTATTCAAATTTCAAAGAAAGTAAAAAAAAAAAAATTAAATTAAATTTGATTTAAATTGTGAAAAATTGATGTTTGATGAGATGATCCTTTTAATGGGAAATAAGAAGTCTTGATTTGTTGTAGATGTTGTTTTTTGATGTTAGGGTTTTGGTTTTGAATTTAATTGGAATAGAGTGGAAGTGTAAATGTTGTTTAATATTATTGAAAATCGTTTGATTTTGAAATAATAATTTAATTAGAATAAACCAAGTGTAAAATTTTTTTCATCGCTGTCTAATCACAAATTATCGTGTTTGGTAAATTTGTTAAATTTTATAATTATTACTTTTAAAGTCGTATTATTTCTAATTGATTGACGACTTTTGCGTATTCTGTTGACCATAATCTTTAACTAGATGTTACTGTATCCAACTTAAACTCATTGATTTTTGAACATTTATGCATGTAGGCTCAATTGGATAAGCTTCCTAAGAACCTTTTGGCGAAGGTTCCTACCATCAAGAATACAGAACAGGTATTTATATCTATCTGCTGCAGGGTTGTAAACGACTCATCATTGCAAAAAAGTGTGTAAGGAATTTTTTTTTTCTGATTTTTGTTGCACAGATTTTGGAGCAGTTGCCTCGGGTGATTTCATCACTTGATGCACATATGGAAAATGGGTTACGAAGGTCTGAACCTTCTCTTGCCTAATTGAATGTACTGTGACTGTAATGTTGCTATCTATTGTTAATCTAGGGTGCATATGAAGTGTTATGAGCTGAAACCTTGAACTAACTGCTACTTGTTTATTTTGAAGATATATTGTTTTGATGCCTAGTCATTGTGGGGAAACAATTCTTCTCAGTGTGTAAAGATTTTGTGTACATGGACTCCAATGTGCTGATTGTTTTGATTATGGCTGATGTATTATGAATTTTCAGTGTCCCACATCTGAAGACTGTGGTCCAGGTGCTTGCAAATATGGAAAGTAGCCAGCTAAGTTCACTATCCCAACCCCACCCTCCCCAGAAGGTATGAATAGAATAATAGCTTTGTCACTGTGCAGTTGTGAATATCACTTTATAAATGAAATTGCAGTTTAAATTTTGGAGTGTGTTCTGATGGGAGAAAGCTCAGGAAAATGAGATAGAGATAGTCTTTGTTGTTCTTCTAATGCTATCTAGTTTGGTTAATCAGCCATTGTTATTAAGGGTGTGCGAAAGGTTAAACTTTTCACCTGACCTAATCAGGTCTGAAACTGTTGGGCCATAAAGGGAGGACTTCACACACATATCAGCTCTGATACCAAATTGTTGAGAAACTTTGAGTTAAAGATGAAACTAAGAGCAGAAACACAAAAAGATTTGAATGACTTAATTTTATTAACATCAACTTTGGCTTAAATAGCCATCATCAGTACATAATTATAACTGAAACCAGAAAGCAACCCACTCATCACAAATAAAGTTGGCTTAAATAGCCATTAGTACATAATTATAACTGAAACTAGAAAGCAACCCACTCATAAAAAATAAAGTTAAACTGTAAAAGAAACTTTAAATAATTCAACTGCACGTAAATGCACATTATTCTAATAAATAAACTGCAGTAACCTCTTCATTACAAGTAAAAATTAAACCATCAACATAAACACTTACAATTATGATTCTTCCTTCTCCATTGCTCTTTGTGAATAATGTTTGCTCACTGTCACATTGTTGAAATCCTTCACCAATGAAATGTGCTTCAATTCGGCTGAACCAAGCTCGTGGAACTTGTTTTAATCCATACAAGACTTTGTGTAACTTGTAGACTAAATGTTCTCTACCCTTCTTCTCATATCCTCTTGGCTGATCCACATAAACATCTTCACTCAGCTTACCATGAAGAAAAACTGACTTGATATCCAGCTGAAAAATTGCTCAGTTCTTTTGTGCAGCTAGAGCAATGATCATCCTTACTGCATCCATCCTTGCCACTGGAGCAAAAACTTCTGTATAGTCCACTCCATACTTCTGAGAGTATCCTTTAGCAACTAAACGAGCCTTGTATTTATCAATCTTTCCACACTTGTTGTATTTGGTTTTATAAACCCACTTGACTCCTATTCTTTTGGCCCCAGGTGGCAGCTCAGTGAGTGTCCATGTTTAGTTCCTTTCAATGGATTTGATTTCATTGTCCATGGCTTCTCTCCAGTCTGCACTCTTCACTGCTTCTTCAAAAAAACAAGAGATCAGTTGACTCCACGAATGCCATATGCATTTCATCTTCAGAGAGAGTTTCACCAGTAACATAATCACTCATCCATGCCGGAGGTTGCCTTTCACGAGATTGCCGCAACTCCCTTACTTCCTCCTCACCCTCACTAAAGTCATCTTCTTTGTCTCTTAACACTCCATCAGTTATTTCTGTATTCTCATTCTCATTCCTCCTTTCTTCATTCTCACCATCACCATCACCCCATTCTAAATCTACTGCTGTTTTGATATCTTTACAACTCACTCCCAATCCCACTGCTTCTCTTCCTCAAAAATTACACCTCTACTCATAACAACTCTCTTAGCTACAGGGTTAAATAACCTGTAACCTTTTGATTCCTCACTAACTCCCAATAGCACACAAGTAATGCTTCTATTATCAAGCTTAGTCCTCTTTTCTGCTGAAACGTGAACATGTGCTATGCAACCAAATACCCGAAAATGATCTACTGATGGTTTCACTCTATGTCCTAAACAGGTGCCCTACATTGGCAGTCAAAGATGTTACTCCAGCTGAGGCCTGGAGTGGAGTGAAACTATCAGTAGATCATTTTCGGGTATTTGGTTGCATAGCACATGTTCACATTCCAGCAGAAAAGCGGACAATATTTTACTATTGTGGAGATATGTGTGTGAAGTCCTCCCCTTGTGGCTCAACAGAAACTGCGGTAGACTTTTGTATTTCAGCTGTGGGCCCAACTGACGGAGTTCTATTCTATATCCAGGTTATGGGCCTTACGGCTAGATAATAGGAATACAGAATACAATATGGCAACTAGTTTTCAATGTTGCACTCATTATGTGTGAGTGTAATCATTTATAGTAGATACAGTTCGCCGCCATCTTCCTCTTCTAATTCAAGGTGTACATTGTAATGTTGAGGAATCACAAATTGAAGCCTCGTAAACATTGTACATATTTTGCTTCAATGTTAGTTGCTCTCACTTCTAATTTGATTTTCTTTTATCATCTAAAACTTTACCCCTCAAAAAATTAAGATCATTTTTTGGTATCAAAAACCTGTGTGAAACGAGGACAATGAGGATGAAAAATCACATACATTGCAGATCCTAGTCTAATAATTGCCCGGTTAACTGCTGAAGGTGGTTATATCTTGCTGGATATGATGCTTTCCTTACTCATCTGAGACCTTAATCAAATTGTTTTATTTACTTAATTATTTTTGAAAAAAATGTCAAATATTTTTATGCATTGTTTTATGTTATGTATATGGGGCAGTGGTAGAAAATGATGAATAAAGCAGGTACTTCTGATGACACGTCTAATGTTGTTCTCTTGGTGCAGCCAATGTGGCTGTGCCGGGCATCTGCACTGTGTCTGCGTGAATTACATTAACATCTGCCACTGATTTATTCACTGCCCTAAGTTGTTGCTCATGTAAATATATGCAACCACAACTTGTGCTAATTTTTTGGTTTATAGAACTTATGCTCCATACGATTATTTAAATTTATGTTGTTTTTGGTATGTACCAGCCTGAAATTTATGACATTAATTTTTCATATTTTTACTGCATGTTGTTACCACATGTGGTTTGGTGCTTGTGTCCCTTAATCAAGCAATGGGCTTCAATCCCCGGCTTGGGATGGAACCATGACCTGGCGGGGAGGTAGATTTAGTTTGGTGTCAAATAGAAGCCCAAAATACCTTCTGGTTATTTACCCAAAAACAAAAATATACATTTTTAATGATATACGGAATTCTTCTCAAAACCTGATTGAGAAGTATTTGTATAGATGAAAATAAGTGTATGTGTACTGATCATTTTCAGTCATTTTTTTTAACAGGAACTTGAACCAGGAAACCAAACTCATGGGACAGACTAAAGAAACTTGTGTTGCTTAGGAGTTTCACCTGTGATCAATTCATGCATCGGTTTTGGAACATTTGGAACTGAGACCAGCTGTGTTCGTTCTTGCAATCTTCCTGCAAATCAAATAACGAAGTGCTGCTCCATCTTCTGATAAAGTGCATGGTTATTCAACTGAGAAACCTGTTAAATACTGGTGACAATGTGCCCAAGTTTCAGAATGGGATTCTTGTCCAAAGAATTCAAAGCTAGGCTACTGATTTATAGGTATTCTGTAATGTATGTCTATTCATTTTTAGCATATGTTTTTTTGTTTTCTTCATGTTTGGTGAATTGCCAAATATTATGTGCAAAGTGATGTATCTTTATTTAAATCAGATTTGTTTCTCTTGGTATGGAATGTTCCACTTCCAATGCAGAGAAAAGATCACTTCTATGATGGCACTTCTGCTGCTCAAGACAGCACACATGCCACTTCCCAGCGATTATATTCTTACTATTTATCACACTAGTAAACTCAACTATTAGTAATAAAGCGCATGAAAATTACTTGGGCTATTAGTAATTTACATTGACATTTTGAACTGCTGTAACACAAAAACTAGAGACAGAAGTAGGCAATCTACCATTTAGATATTTTTCTTATTTGCTACAAATCCAATTATTTATTTTCATATTCCAATTAATTTCATTACCGATTAGCATGGTACTGAGACTCCTAATTAAAGTACGTGAAAGATACAAAATTGCAGAATCAGAAATCATTTGGGTTGCTGATGGCTGCATTCAAGTAGACATTTGTTTGATTTGATGCTTACCAAAGTCTCGGTGTTGTTAATCCTGGTGAGATAACCTATCAAAACAATGAGCAAACTCTCACCAACCCCATTATTTCAAGTTTCATTTCTGTCCTTGAAAACATTCGGATTTTGCCTCCATTTACCCACTTTTATTATGAACCTTCCAATTGTGCTTGTTGAGGTTTTAATGTCAATAAATTTATAAGGTTTCTTGGTTATATTTTTTAGAATTTTATAACTGGTCTATTTCAACTTCAAAAGGTAACTCATGAGATGAGAGCTATTTTTATTTATATAATATTATTTTGATCATATAACTAGGCAATATAAGATTTTCAAAATTGAGCAGAATATCATACATCTACTGAAAATGAGTTTTCCAATAAACTCTAACCCCAATAATAATCACTAGGACAGATTATGTTATAATCTTCTCATTGAGTTTGACCTAATTCATCCTCAAGAACTCGGTGCAATTTATTCTTCCCTTACATGTTATATTTACTATTTTGCCAATATCAATAGTTAATGATATCCCTCACCCATTTTTATTCTATAACCAAATGGGTATAACCGATTAGAATAACGAAATGTGTATATAACATAGAGAAAAAGAATGACGCCCAAAAGGTTCTACCTATAAACGGACTCTAAATTCAGATGACCAGATAAAAGCATGCATGATGCATTTAGATAAGGTGTCTATTTGCAAAACGGAGTCACCGTAACAACTTTTGTTTGATCTAGATTCCATAGTCCAAACTTCATTCTACATTATTAAAAATAGATATTGACACGTAAGAAGATAAATACTGGCTTCCCTTTTCTTTTTCAATTTTATTATTATAAAGATTTCTGTTACTAACACATGTTGAGTTTGTGAGGTTTTAGTTTAATTCCACATAATACACACTCTTGGGAAGGAGTAAGGAACCTTAAGTCATGACCCCAGTGATTACTTGTTAATAATAATAATAATAAAAAAAAACTCTTTTAGATAAGAAATAGAGAGGAGCATAACCCAAATAATTATTGCTTCAATCAAGTTTAGGCATAAGTGACAAGTTACATGACAAAAAGCATTTTGTCAAAATGATAATTATGTTGAATTTCATATAACTCTTTCTAAAATTCATTTATTGCTTTTGCTAATTTTTTAATTTTAGTTTAACCATTTTACCTTGGTGATAGATGTTTGTTGTGGTCAATATGCAAATTGACGAGATAATAAATAAGATTATTGGTTGTGGTACACAAAGAATGACAATGCAACTGCACCCATGCATAACCACTGCTAGGAGATGATAAAATAATTCCAAGGTTTCTATGTCTGCGTGTGATGTAATCTAGAATATAAAAGAATACAAAAATAAAAAATAAAAAAACAATGCATCCAAGTTGAAAAGAAAAGTCCTTGTTGAAAGTCTTAAAGGTTTTCTTGGCACCTCGGATCATATAAACTAACTCATGAGCACGAGCACCTCTCATTTCATTAAATGCATTTTCGTAGTTATTTAGTTATTATAATAGTTTTTAAACAATAAATTTTAATAAAATTAAGATGATTAATTATGATAATGGTTTGTCCAAACAAGAAATGGTTATGACTAAGGATCAGCAAAAATTGATTTTTTAAATCCAATTTCTATCCAAATTACATCCATTTTTTAAATTGGATTTAGAATCTATTTCCAATTTTTTTTTCTTAAATCAATGTGAATTTCTTAGAATTGGTTTTAAATCTAGTTTAAAACCAATTTTAAAATATGAACAAATTTAACATTATGAATTTCCATTTAAATTAAAATATAATTTTTTAAAGATAATTTTTATATAACATAAAAAAAATTAAAAAAAAATTATTCAATAAAAAGATTTTTTTGGTTGAACATTAGTTTTAAATAAGACTGAACAAAATAATTAATTCTTTTCAAATTATTCTTAATTTTAAAATCTGTTTTTATTTCTAAAACTAACTTTGAACAAATAATTAGTTATTGTAATATTAGTTCAATAAAAAAGAAAAAATATTCTTTATATTAAAAATTTTAGGAAATTAATTGACGTAATCAATTCTTCTCTTTTTTTAATAGACTAATTATTTTTTTATAAGTATCTAATTTTATAATATGTGTAAAAAATTGACAAAGAAAATTTTAAACCAACTTTTTTTCTTCTAGACAAGTTTTAAAACATTTATTTTTTTCAAAATTAGTTTTAAAATATTACTTTCTACCAACTTCCTTGATCTTTCGACACTGGGCAAGTATCAGCCCCATACAAGGTCTTACGATTTTGCAGAGACCTGTAATTTTGGTAAACAGTCGCCCAAACCTGGTCACTGCGACCCCCTTTCTAAGGAAGCACCCCTTCTCCCAAAGTTACGAGGCTATTTTGCCGAGTTTCTTAGAGAGAGTTGTCTCGCGCTCCTAAGTATTCTCTACCTACCCACCTGTGTCGATTTCGGGTACAGATACCCATTTGTTAAAGGTCGTTTGAGTTTTTCTTGAGAGTATGGCATGAATTATCGGAGATATCTTAATTTTGGTGCTTAATATAGTAATCTATTTTTGATAAAATTAGTTTTATAAATAAAACTGATAAAGATTTAACTCTTAAGAAAATTTATATAATATAATATTTATCATATAATTATTTTAAGAAATAAAATTTATAATTAATTATTATAACTTATTATTTGATAATAACTTTTGTAATTAATTTTAAAAAATAATATATTTAAACATACATGAAACCGTCATTGGAATAAATTACCTTGAATTATCCGATTTTCATTTGAAAAATCTCAATGATAGAAGAATAATAATAGAAGAATAGATTAATGAATCTGATTTTCATTTAGAAAATTCAAATAATAGAAGAATAGATTACTGAAACTAGTTTTCATTTAAAGTATAATCATAGATAATCTATAATCCACTAACAACCAAATTAAAAACAATCAGAATATAATAGATATAGATAATTTTAAAATTAATTATTTTGATCAACCTTACTTAAATAAATTTCCTATCTTTAACAGTAGTATAAGTATAAAATTACAAAACAGTTGCATATACTATAAATATATAATGAGTTATAATTATAATCAATTTTAGAAATTTTTTAAAAAAATACTTTTAAAATTAATTTTATATTTAACAGACTTTTACTATCAATTTTATATTTTAATAATTATATATGATTTAATTAAAATTTATTTTAATTTAATTTTTAAAACCAGTTATAAAATCAATTTTAAAATATAACTTGTTATTTAAATTAGTACAATATAAAACTTGTTATTTATTTATGATATATGATTAATTTTTATCATTATTTTCAATTAACATGTTTTAAAAAATTAAGTTAATTATTATTAATTTTTTTACTATCAATTATTTGGATCACTTAACTTAAATAAATCCATGCAGTTACGAGTTAAGAAGTAAAAAAGTGGATAACCAGTTTCCCTCCAAAGTCCAAATTTTAAGAAAAATAAAGTGTAGAAAATAGATAAAAAAAAAAAAAAAAAAAAAAAAAAAAAACTGGTTTACAGTACAATGAATCTAATCTGATTATGGAATGGTGTAATTATGGATCAACACACAAACTAATTTTTTTTTTGCTTAGCCTTGATTATGACTCGAGTTTGTCAAGTTTTTCGTGAGTCCAAGAATAATTAAATTTGGCATTTAAGGTAAACACAACAATTTGTTAATGATAATTTTTTAAAATGCACCAGATTGTTGTTTCAATGTGAAGGTATTAAATTTTCTTAAATAAAAAATGTGAACTCACAAGATTTTGATTAGTTTATGTTTGAGTTCATCCAATTTTAACACAAAATGATTTTATTAAGAGAACAAGTTTAACGAATTTAAAGTTGGAAAAGAAAGACTCATCAATTGATTAAAAAACAACACAAGCAACAATTAGAGAAGAAAGGAGACTATACTGATGAAGGAAGGAGGAGTAGTGTAGTAAAAAAGGATAAAAGGATATAGTAGTAATTCAAGCGGTAAGAAATAGAAAGAGAAAAGAGAAGTGTATTCAGTGGGGGAAGGAAAGTGTACATATAAAAAGCTGAAACAAATATCCAAAAATTATTTTCATCATGGGTTGGATTAGATTTGATACCTAATTGGACCCAACCTACTTTTGGATGGGCTTGTCAGATTATTATTTAAAAACAAACAAACAAAGAAAATGAAAAATTAACAAAAAAAAATAAGAAAAAAAACTATAAATGAAAAAATTATAAAAATTAAAATAGACATCCTGTTAAAAGACCTTCTAGGTAAGAAATACACTATATTCAATTCATTTCAGCAATGTCATTGACCACAGAATTACAATGTTCACACAGCTAAAGATTTTTATAATTTTCTAGTAAAATTTGAGCTTTTACTTGAATCCTAATATCTACTTGTTCAAACTTCCAACAATCAATCAAACAACGAATTTGAATTAGATTTCTTAACTATTATCTTATGGTTGATGGAGAAAATGTATTATTAGTGTTGTTCAAGCATGCTGAGTAATTTAGATTTTAATCTAAAATAATATTATAATTTTATAATTATAATAATTTTAACAAAGAGAACAAATCTTTGATGATAAACAAAATTCTGGAGTATATTAATAAAAACTAACCCTTTCTTATTTTAGTTCAATTTTATTTTTTCATTTTATGCTCATGATTATTTAAATAAAAAATCAAATACCACGTATAACTTGTAATTATATATAGAATTTAACACTGATACATTATTGATGTGATTTTTAATAACATTTCAAAAAAATAAACTTATGATAAATGATGACATGTTATACAAAGTTTAAAGGATAGAATACTTATAATTTTATATAATTAATTAATTATAATTAAATTTTATATAACTTTCAAAGATTTTATTGTTAAAATTAATAAATTTATCATGATTAACTTTATCCCTTTTTAAGTACATCAACCTTTTCTATTTCACACTAATGCATATCTAGAAAAGTCATTAACCCTAAGAAGCCAACTGATCCAACTACAACTAGATTGCTTGCTAATGTCCAATTTTATCATTTTTTTGTTGTTCTTTATCAAATTTACCACTTTATTTTTCAACAATATGCATTTTTTTCCACATCAATGTTAATGCAAAAATGCTGGACAGAATTAGCAACTTTTACATTAGCAATGGACATGAACTTTCCTCCAAAGTGTATAAGAAAATAGACCACATTGATGTCCCCAACATGTAAAGAAGTTTCTTAGAACCAAAACAGGGGCTTGACGGTGTCAAAATATTTGATAAGGATGGAAAAATTAATCAAATCTATTCAAATAAAAGATGAATTGGCTCAATAAAAGTCTTTGCCACTTTAGAATATCCAAAGCATGATGATGACTACTAACATGGTGTGCTGTGACTAAGTATGACTTCTTATCCAGTACTATAATAACATTCAAATTTCTTTCCGTAACGCATCTTAATATAAATGTTTTTGAAATTCTTTTAAGAAGTATGTGAAGAAACAAACACACTAAAGAATGTACTAACATAATTTGACTAAGTATGTGAAAAAAATGTCATTAAGAGTTTTTTCTTATTCATTGTAAACATTACAAAGAACATCTATTGTTAGGAACATTACAAAGAATTTGATTAACAAATTAAAGAAAGACCATCTATTACAAAAGAAACATTTATTAAAAGAGATAAATAATCTCAATAATTTTGATGAATTGGATCTTCACTATTGATGAAGAGATACTTTAGTTTCATAAAAAATATAAATAATATTATGATTAAAATTAATTTAATTATATATTTAAAATTGATAAAGATGTAAAAAAGTTTAAATATAAATTCAAATTACGTTTAGAAGTAGCACACTACTACATAGCAGTGGGAATAATGTGAGATTGTTATTAATTTTTCATTAAAAATAAACAGTTAAAGAGTGTCCATAATAACAAAGACAAAAATCAAAACTTGTGTATTTATAAGGATAATAATAATAATAATAATAAATTTATAAGGATTAGAATATATATATATATATATATATATATTATAGAAATTAAAATATACTTAAATCTTAATTTTATAAAATTATTATTTTTAATTATGTGATGATTATTTATATATAAAAATTAAAATAACAATTTGTGCCATAATGCTCCCCTCTCCTGTTTATTATAATTTGAATAATTTATTTGGATGATATACTTATCATCCTATAATATGAAGTCTCAAACTATTCAAATTTATTATATTAATTTATAATTATTGTAAATAATTTTTATCTTTCCTGAATTTTCTTAATATTCTTATATATTTATCTTTTTTATTAACTTTATTAATAATTTAAACATCTTATAAAAGTACTATTCTATAAATAAGATGTAAAATTTATGTATTTTATCTAACTTATTATTATGATATGTTTTTAGTACATCATATGTATTTATTTTAATTGTATAATATAATTATAATCCATACAATATAGCAATGAAATGCTACTTTAATATAAAATAAAAATTATGGAGTTTAAAAAAATTACATCTTAATAATAATTTTATAAAAAAGTTTAAAAATCATGTTAAATAAATTAGATTTGATAAGATTTTAATTTTTTTATTAAAATCAATATTATAATTATTAATTATAGAAAATATAATTCATCCTAATTTTTTCTTTTTATTTATAAAGTTGTCCCATAACTTTTCCTTATTAACTTGTGCAAATTGGTGCACTACACTTTTCTTTTTCTTCTATGTGTTCTTTGTAATATTTGTTTTTGTATAGGCTGCCATATAGTTTAAATTCAAAATTATTAGTAAACGTCTCATGTAATGGTTAATCTTTATATGTATGATATTTACATTTAAAAAATTTATGAACAAATGAATAATTACATGCAGAAGAACCATGTCAAATTCATAGAAAATAAGCATCAGTACAAAATAGACTGTTTACCTCAAATAGTGAATTATTTGACCACAATGTGGTGATTCATTGATTCTTGAAATACTGAGACTCACTTCAAATAGCATATAATAAAGAGTAAAGACTCAGGGCCGGTCTTCGAAATATAAATTAATTATTCAAATCATTCTTGAATAAAATATTCAATTAAATTTAAATATATGAAATTAACATACTATAAATAGACTTAAATCTGTTTGGGTTAACCTATTATTTAAGATTCAAGTTTTAAGTAATTTTGGTCTAATTTTCTTTACCTAAAAGTATTTCTATATTAAAAATAAAAATAAGAACTAAAAAAGATAATAATTCTGATCTTAAAAATTTCATTTAAATTAAAAACTAAGTCATATAATTAAATATATTCTAAAAAACACATTTTAAATTAATTTATTCTTTGAAAATAAATAACATTTTCCAGTTTTTATTTATTTTATATTAAATATTAATAAAAAACTATTCCATTCATAATCCTTCATCTTCAGCATGATTAATTGCAATAGAAAATACTTAGGAAAAAAAAACTAAAAAATCACATATTTGTGAGACCGTGATTTAGATCTGATTAAGCAGAATAATTACATCCACATGCCCCTTGTTTCAAATTTTAACAATGATGAAAAAATTATTGTTAATTTGGGGGAATTTTAATTTTCCCAATTTCCAAGTCTCATAGCACTGACATTGTAATATTTGGAGCAAAGGACTGTCACGGCTCTGTCACATCACATGTCTCAGATCAAAAAAGTTGAGTAAAATAATAATAATTTTCATTGTGACAATTCAAAATTCGCCACTCTGACCAACAATTATGCTCTTATTAATGCATCACCCGTACACGTGGCATAGGTGACAAATCATTGGGAACATCATCGGAGTGGGTCCCACATTGGTGGGAAACATGAGTCATGATCAACGGGTGTGATGGTGCCACGTGGCTGGTGCTGATGGATTATGGTGTGGATCAGGAACATATGAATGTTCCCCCAAAAACCTTAAAGAAAAGGGTGTTTGGGAGTGCTAAGTTGTGAAGTGAAGAAGAAGGTGTGTTGAGGAGGGAATCAAGGAATCTTTTGAAGGGAGAATAGAGTAAAGAGGTGAAGTGTTGGTGGGTTTTGCTCAGATTTCTTCTCTGTGTTGAGGGTATGTTTAAAGTTTTCATCTTGCATTCTTGGGTGTTTTCTTTTTCTTTTTTGTACTTGAATCTCAGATTAAGAAAAAAAAAAAATGTAATATCTTTTCTGGGTTTTCCTTCATTGGTCTGAAAATTTTAGAATTTGTTTGGTTTATGACTTTATGTTACTGCTGTTGTGTGGAACCTGAGTGTTTCTTGCCTTTTTTTTGTATGAGGTTGAAATTTGTCTATTTAGGAATAAAAAAAAAAAAATTGAAAATTTTAGAGTGGTTCAGTTGTTTCTTTTGGTGGAAGCATCTTTTTAGGTGGAGGGGTTTGTCCCATTCTCTCTATACAACTGTGGAATGGGGTTGTTCACTTGTTTGGTTGTGTTTTTCCTGAAATGGGTGTTTGTTGAATATAAAATTGGGGCAGTGGGCGCACACAAAGGTAAGGGTTTTTTTTTTTTATATGCTCATTGCTTTGTTCTGTGCCATCATTGCTCTTTGACTATTGACATCTTTGTATGTGTGTTAGTGAGAAATGGTATTTAATAAGAAGAACGTTTGTTTCTTTGTTTTTGACTTGTTTTGTTGAACTGGATGATGAACATGACAAAGATGTTTATGGCTGCTGAATTTCATGTCAAACTTGAAAGCAATTGTTCTCTATTTCTTCTTGAAATTAATTTTTTCTCTTCTTCTAGCTATAAATTTAAAGTTCAAGCAAACTATGTTGGCACTATGTTTGAGAAGAACAAGTTTAGGAACTCTTTGTTGAACAAGTTGTTTCTTTTCTGTAAAAGATTGAGCAAGCCTGGATTACTTTACATCAGGTTGTAGTGTTATATAAGGTAGGTGGTTAGGTTACCCTTAGAAGGATAGGTTAACATTATCCACCATTTATTTGTTTTGGAACTATATAAACTAATATAATTAACCTAAACTTTTGCTTTCACCAGTGTATCTGAAAAGCAATGCAAGCTTGATGCATCTGTTTCTCCAGTATAAGGGACAGGAAATTCTGTAGTATTAATGTTAAGATAAAGTGTTCTGCTGTAAATTATGGATATAGTTCATTGCATAAATAGATAGGTAAATATCTTAAAAGTAGATGATACTTGACAGGTTTGAATGGTGGAAGATGGGTTATGCTGCACTTGAAGTTGCTGTTTACTGGGATGCCGATAGCTTGGACTCTTAGGGGATGATATTCTGATTAGTGATTTGGGAGAAAACTGGACATGAGTATGCTTGTGGGGATATGCTTGAACCGCGTGAATCTGATATACCTGTCCTGTTTCTGGTCCTGGTTGTGCTTCCCTTGGTGGCTTACATCTTACTTGGAAAATGGAGTGAAACTACTAAGAAGAGAGATAGGATAAATTTGCTTGCACATTTGGCTGCTGAAGAAGCTCTGAGAGCTGAAGAAATGGCTGTGGCCGATGTAATTCCTCCTGTGTCTGCTTCTAAAAATGAACACCATGAGTGTGCTAGGTGCTCTGCTCCAGCTCGAACTCGCTGCTCCAGATGCAAAGCTGTTAGATACTGGTAACTATTCTAACTTGCTTTATCTGCAAGTCATTTTTTCTTTTTCTCCTTCCATTTCCTTAAATAAATTGTGTGGAAGCATGCTTTAAATACTCGTTATAATATCTGTTTTGGGAGTAAGTATAAATGTGTGCTAGTTATATTGAAGTTTCATACCACACCAAATGCAAAATACATTACCATAGGAGCTGTGTTCAATTATTTCTCAGATAGGTAATATCTACTCAGTTTTCTCTCATTTCTTTGAAATTAACCCATGGCTATGAAAATTAGTTCTTGGCCAGTAAAATGTGCTAGATTTTCAATAGGTTATTGTGATGGCAACCTGCTAATTTTGTATCTTTGTTAGAACAACTATTTATTTATTATTTTTCCATGTCATTTTGCTTGATAATTTTCAAGGGTTTAACTAATAGAAATAAAGTAGAATTACTAAATCTTGTTGTTCCTATTTGGAAGAGAGAAAAAGAGGAGAGGCAGGTTATATTGTAACCTATATATTAAATAACTCATCTATTTATTCTTTCCTTAATTTTCTTCTATAACATATTGTTGGGGGAAATTGTGTTTGGTCTTAAGATTATTTCTCAAAATTTGAGCTGTAAGTGGTTTGCAGCTCTGGAAATTGTCAAATAATACATTGGAGGGTAATTCACAAGCAAGAATGCCAGCCACTGGAACCTCATAAATCAAGCTCATTTCCTCTGGCTGTTTCACCTGAGGAATTTGGTCATGGGAGCAACTTTTATGAAAATTTGAACAACCAGTTCTTAAGTCCCTCTTTGAAGCCAACTTTAAGGGAGAGTGCAGTTTTGGACAATTTGGTTCACCCTCTGACCGGGACTTCTGCTCCTGCTACAGCTGATTTCCCCCTATTTAATAATTTTCAACCTTCCAATTTTGAAAGAACTTCCCATAAATCCAACAGAGAAACATGGAGAAGAGATAATGGGTCTATATATGAATCTCCTAGTGAATCTTCTGATTATAAAGCTACCAGTTCTCTCTCTTCATCTGTGATATCAAAGGAGGCATATATGAGACAGAAGGTTTACTTGCTTTACTTTGATATCCAATTGGCATACATTTTATAATCTAAACAATTAAATCTCTGATCATGATGCTTAACTGTTGCTGCAGTCCAGAAATAACAATGATTCTGTGTTGGAAGGAGCAATTTCAAATGTCAATTCTGGTGGCTTTGGAGCTTATATTAATAAATATGATGCATCAAAAAACACAACCAACGAGGATGAGAACAATCAAAGTCAGTATGAAAATGCATTTGTAACAAGAAACAAATTCGGTCGTTCAAGTGTATCAAGTGCTGCAAACAATGATAACAGTGTAGATGAATTTGAAACAGACATCAACACAAAAGTTGTTAATGTAGTCAAAGGGGGAAATTGTCATTCTGATGAAGCAGTGCATCACAGACGTTCCTCTGAAACAACTGTCAAAGGAAGCATGAAAGCTAAAAAATTGCCACATACTCCCAAGACCAAATCTTCTAAATCACCAAAGTCAGCACCAAAGACATCAACAGACTTTAGTTGCTCAGAAATAGAGAAGAAAGGCAAGACTGCAGATGAAGCAAGTTAGTATTTTAGGTTTTTTTTCCCTACATTTGTTGTCTTAAGGTCAATGTTTCCTATAAATGGAATTCGGTATTGATACAATGTTAAGGTGTTCTCCCTTGTTAAAATTAGTTTGAAAACACCAATCTGTGTTAATCATGCAGAAGTTGTTGGAATCAGTGATGCCATCCTGTCACATGGTAATGGTAGCAATGGGGCTGCAAGCACTGGAATTATGAAAATGATGGGCTTGAGGAAATCAACAAAACTTTCTCCTCTAGCCTCTACAGGAGGTGTTGATGTAAAGAGCAAGAAGGTGAAGAAGATAAAGGTAATATTTGTGTAGATGCCTACATATTTATATTTATTCTGTCCTCCTACCTGAAACAGTTTTCTGCAGCCACAAGTCAGGAACTAATGCCCATACTAATTATTTGGTGTCTTGATCACTTCTCAGATGTTGTTTCCTTATGATGATTTCGTAAAGATTTTTCAGAGTGATGTCTTTGGCATATGCCCCAGGGGTCTTTTAAATTGTGGGAACAGGTAATATTAACATAATACATAAAAGCTTTGTAATTATGATAAAAAATAGATATTAAGTAATTGCGATAAAAACTTTGTAATCATGATAGAAATGTTGAATATTTCATAGATTAAATAATAGATATTAACTTTTGCCATTTGTCAAGAGGTGTTTTACCTTGTGCACCTAACATATTAATACCATCATTATGGTGGACTAAAGTTTTTGGGGAGGGGAGGTTTCCCCATTCCAAGGTTCTTGTACTTGTGCACTGTCTCAATTTACCTTTTGTTTTCATCTTGCATGAATTAGCAAACATCACCAGCTTTTAGTATTTATCGAAATTGTAATGAGCCCCAATACACTTGAAAATAGATTTTTTGTAGAAAATCTATTTTAGGTTTCTTTATTGATATATTCTTAATCATTGTTAAATTCTTTTTTCAACTCTTTATTTTTGCAGTTGCTATGCCAATGCTGTCTTGCAATGCTTAACTTCTACGAAGCCTCTGGTCGTCTATTTGCTTTATAGATCACACTCTAAAGCCTGTATTTACTTTCTCCCTCTATCTTTTCAGTTAGACAAGAGTGCCAAGGCTCAATTTGCTTTCAAGACAATTTTTTTTTCTTTTTTAAATTTAGTCTTATTTTTCTATGAATGCCAGGTTGTGCTAAAGATTGGTGTCTCATGTGTGAGTTAGAGCAACACATAATGATTTTAAGAGAAAATGGGGCTCCTCTATCTCCTAGTAGGATACTTTGGCATATGCGGAGCATTAATTGCCAGATGGGCGAAGGAAGTCAGGAAGATGCCCATGAATTTTTAAGGTGTTTTGAAATTATGTGGCCTAAGTGTTTAGAATTATTAATAGTTACTATGTTTTGCTCTCTTGACACACACATACACTAATTTCCTTTATATTTAGTTTGGTTTTTCTATTCTGAAATTCACTTGTGCTTTTTTGAAAACCTATGCTTAGTCAATGATAAGTTAAATTTGTTTATATAGGCTTCTAATTGCATCAATGCAATCTATATGCTTGGAAGGACTTGGTGGTGAGAAAAAGGTTGATCCTAGACTACAGGAAACAACCTTCATACAACATACATTTGGTGGTCGTCTTCAATCCAAGGTGTGTATCCTTTGTTTCATTTCCTTTTATCTCATGTTTTCTATGTTCCCTCTGGCTCTAAGGCTTAGGCAACAGTGGTCATAATTTTATATGTTTGATGGCTTAGTGGAACTTGATGTCTGCAGGTTAAATGTTTGAATTGTAATCACGAATCAGAAAGGTACGAGAACTTTATGGACTTGACATTGGAGATATTGGGTTGGGTTGAGTCTCTAGAAGACGCACTGACTCAGTTTACCTCCCCTGAAGATTTGGATGGAGAAAATATGTACAGATGTGGAAGGTCTGATGATCTAATGTGTTTGTATTCTGTATAACAATTATGCAGTTTAGTTGGTTAACTTAGTTATAATGAAGAATATAAGGGGAAAAAAACGAAGTGTTGCTAGATTATTCATTTTCAATTTAAGAG
Organism: Hylodesmum podocarpum; assembly: GCA_026586105.1. Lineage (NCBI taxonomy): Eukaryota > Viridiplantae > Streptophyta > Magnoliopsida > Fabales > Fabaceae > Hylodesmum > Hylodesmum podocarpum. The sequence goes on along the minus strand of JALJEV010000111.1, from coordinate 3,004,353 downwards.
ACTCTCAAGTCTCACCTCTCCTTATACATTTTGAACTAGGTGCACAACATATGTTCGAGCTAGAAAGCAGCTGAGTATACATGAGGCCCCTAACATTTTGACTATTGTTTTGAAGAGATTTCAGGTATCTCGTAGCTATTGTAAGGTTGTTTTCTATTGTTTCTCCTCTTTTGCTTGGGAAGCTTGACTTTATTGTGTCTTGCTCCCTTGCTAGTCTTATTGCTACTTATGGCTTGGTCGGTGTTACAGTTGTTGGCTTTCTAGATTAAAGTTGGTTAAGCAAGACACAAATTGAATTTGACTTTTAAAATTATGCATAGTTGTTGATGTGATGTGGGGCTTTGTCATGTAGTATTAATAATACTCAAACATGACATTCGAATATTCTACGGTAGTTAAAACTTCTACTGCAAAAATTTTACTAATACTTTTTTCAGTATAGACTAGCATTATTATCACCAGTGTGATGTATGAATATAGTCTAAAAAAGGTTTATTTGATTGTTCTTTTAATTTATTTTGGGTATGAAGTTTTAATATAGTTTGTGTTATAAATATGCAAGTTAATGTTATTGATAAATAATTCCTGAGATGAAAAACTTCTCACAAATTTGGCTATTACCAGCTTATTGTGAGCTTGGTTGGTTTCAGAAACTCATTGTTGAGTTCCTTGAAACTACCAGTCTTAAATTATCATATATTTGTAGGTGTTCTTGTTAATTTCGAAATTATTATATTTTGTATCTTATACCTTTGAGTTCAGGGTACCTGATAATGTTTCAAATTTCTTCATTTTCCACATATTGACTCTTTGAAATATCTTGTTTTTGGTTCTGTATCATTAGGAAGGAAGATATGGGAAAATCAATAAGTGCATAACTTTTCCTGAAATGCTGGATATGATTCCTTTCATGACTGGGATGGGTGATGTTCCGCCACTTTACATGCTTTATGCTGTTGTTGTGCACCTAGACACACTAAATGCATCTTTCTCTGGACACTATGTTTCGTATGTGAAAGATCTGCAAGGCAATTGGTTCAGGATAGATGATACTGAGGTAATGCTATTGCCTTGTTTGTAATGCTTTCATGTAATTGGCAATCTAATCTGTGATCTCCGTGAATTAAGTAAATATCTTAAAATGCCCAAGTTATTGGGTTGAAGCACTTGGATGTTTTTATGTCTGATAACAGGTAACCTTTTTCTTTTGTTGTGTATGTTTGTGGATATAAATGAATTGCAGTTTTTATATTTGTGTCTTGTGTGTTTGTGGATATTAATAAATTGCAGAGAAACTGGCCATCCACGATTAAGTGGAATTAAGAAATAATCAGTCTCCAAGGTGTTAGGATAACTTTTAATCTTCTAAATTTTACTTCTGCCATGCTGCCTATGCTCTGTGCTATGAATACTTTGTCTTCAAGTTTGTGTCCGGTCCCAAAGGTTCCAAACTTCTAAATTTCAAATCATCGATCATGTGATGTGGACACTTCAGGGTTTGATTCTGTGGTAGAGTATATTTATAGATGCTAAATTTTCTCTATTATAATAAGTTGATCTAATTGTTATCAATATGGATTGAAAGAGATTATGGATTTTTAGTGGTACCTGGGGAATGAACAAATTACAGATATGTATTTTATACCTATAATTTTTCATTAATTATTTACGTTTTATTTCTATTTTAACAGGTTCAGCCGGTGCTAATTAATCAGGTCATGTCAGAAGGAGCATATATCTTATTCTACATGAGGTAGGGATTTAGTTGATGTTTCAGTTATTGACAATTTGTTTTCTTTATGAGTACATTGGCACTTAATGTGCTGATAATAATATACTTTGGTTCTGTAGTATTTATAAGTGTTATTGAGCAATTTACCTTTCTAGTCAATGAAAAAGAATAATTCAAAATGTTCAACTAAAGATGAGTGCTAAGGTCGACATTACGTTGAATATTGTCATTTATCTTATGGATTCTATCAACTTTAGGTGACTTATCTAATAAAAGCTGCTCTCACGTTATAATGAAGGGCATGAAAGTAAATTATAGATTGATCATATTCTAGCACTCTGTTGCAGCATGATAGGTGGGAATGTGCTTTTTATGTGACTTGTTTCAAGTTCTGATAAGAATACAACATATTTTAACCAATTCTTCATTAATCTTGTTGCATAACCCTATTTCTGGGATTTGATAAATTGTAATCTTGGTCCATTCTTTATGGATGTCAGTGCTTTCTATTATTTCATGCTGTATATAAGCTTTCTTCAGGCTTTAAAACTGTTGAATTCTTGGTAGGTCTTGTCCCCGTCCTTCAGTAGAACATACCGGGAAAGCCACCCAGCCATCGGTTTATGATTCTTCTAAGCACAATCCAATAGAAATGCAGAAACCTAGTAGACCAGTACATAGCAGGCATAGCAGTCAGTTTTTGGTCCCAGAGCCATCACCCAACAATGGCAGGCCAGAAATCACCACTCGTATTATTGACACCACTAATGGCTTCCTTAGAAAAAGCACTAACAGGAATGCCCTGCCTGTGACACAAACTTATGCTGAAAATGTCAGGCACGAGTTCTCAGATGCCACATCAAGTGACTGGTCCCTTTTCACAAGCTCGGATGAGGCTTCTTTTACAACTGAGAGCACCAGAGACTCCTTCAGCACTGTAGACTATGGTGATTCATGCAACATGGATCCAATTTCATCCATCTTCAACTACACCCCAGAAAAGTCCTACATGAAATTTTCACATAGTAGGCCACTTACAAGGGTCTTCCCTCAAAAGGGTCATATTGAACAAATACAAAGAATTGATCACTCTAAAAGGGTCAACCATTCTTCAAATGAACATCAATCAAATGGCAGTTGTGGCATGTTTGTACATTATGGTAGTAACCCTGTGTGTGGTATTACTACCCGGACTTCTAGTCAGTGTGAATTTTAGTCTTTGGAGAATCCTAACTTGATGAACTGATTATTAGATGCAGTAGGTGCTGTGCCTCAAAGTTTTCAATATTTAGTTGATTGAGGCATATAGTTCTTTTAAGCACAGATATGTATTTCATTTTTATTTTTATTGATAATTGTAAAAAGATGACGGCATCGTTCCTTTGGTTCTCTATTAATCCATCATAGTCTGTTCCATTTCATTGAGATTCGAGGCTGTTTTTAAACTGTGTTAATTGTTTTTGGGGTCCATGTTCACTAGGCATGTTAATGTGTATTAGGAATGCATTATAATATTCAAAACATATCGGAATGCTTTTATTATTATTTAACTCATTCTTACTATAGCTTCTCACTTAACGAGAAATTCTTGCATCTAAGCAAGTGTAAATTACACTAATCTATAATAATAGACGTATGATTTTAATAATCATAGAAGTTTGTATCATACAATTAATATCAATGTGTTTGTTTTTTATTGGTTTAGATTGAGGAACTTGTGCAAACAAGATTTCCACGTCTATGTCAGTGCAGGTGTTGGAGTTGACCAAGGTAAAGAAATTGTCCCATTAACCTATGGCATCATGAACCAATAAACTTTGAACCTTCATATTCTTTTGACAAAAGTTTTCAGCCATTATCATGTATATTTACGCTCAATTGTGACTGAGTTTGATGGATCTGTATGGCAATTATCTGGAATGATTACATTGACAAGAGTAAGCTTATGTAAACACCATTCCTAAACAGGAGATACAAGCCAAAACAAGATATGATTTCGCACATCAATGCCTACAAATCTTTACATGATTCAGAGATATGCACCACGTGATGATGTATATTCATATCAATTGATAGAGAAAAGATTTTGTAGTATCCCATTATGACTGTTCAAAATGACCTTAAAAGTGTATTTGAATTGCTATTTGAAATCCCAAAACCATTCTATAGTAAAAAGCAAGCTACAAACTTTTTCCCGCTCCATGATTTTAAAATCTAAACACACTAAAAGACTAAGGATCCAAAATATTACTCAATTTAAAATCATTGCATATGCAAAGTGATCACCACTTTATTTTATATGCTCTAAACCTCAAACTGTGATCTGCTCAAAGCCTTCTTGTGGAAAGTGCAAAAGCTATGTGAAGTAGAGAAAATAGTTTTTATCTTGCATATTTCACATTGCATGCCTTTTTCTTTTCCATGTCAAACAAGAACCAAATCTCACTCTATTGTCATATTCAAAAGGGTCATTGTATTGTGCCACAATGTAACAGAAGCATGACCATCTCTGTGGCTTTTGTCAATGGCACCAGACCAATCAGTGCCGGCAATATTAGCTTGCAAGGCAGTGGCTTCCAGGCCAACATTTGAATCAGTTACATATCCACCAAACTGTCTTG